>KN475136.1:27514-41197 GCA_000787095.1 Periophthalmodon schlosseri
CTGTCACCCATTTGTCCACATAATCCCTATTACGTTTGTAACTCCACACAACATCAGCTTCGTGCTCCTGTCATTTTCACACTTTTTCATCCACAAATTCTTCAGACTGGCACGTACTTGTTAAACTAAACGCTTCTCCTGCGTTTGGAGCCTGAACTTTGAACTTTGGCTGACTTCTTCTTCCAGGGCCTGCAGGACAGAGCCAGACTGGCCTAAAGGTCAAGGGTCAAGTTCAAGGAAAAGTCTGTGTTGTAACTGAGGTGGAAACTTGAGCTTGTCCAATTTGCTCCAGACTTCAAACATGACCTTTTGACCTTCCAAATAATGTATAGTACAAATAGTGTAAAGAAATGATGTAACAAGTTTTATGCATAATTTTATAATTTTAGCCTGTTCAACCATAGATGTCTTTCATGTAGGGTCCTGGGTGAGCAGTGATGATCGCAGCCAATCATAGGTATTTATTGATCTACACAGGAGCTCAAGAAAAACAATAACTTTAAGTGAGATATGAAAGAATCGTAAAAAAAACCCCAAACGTTTAGAGTACTTTCATAATCATAATCACAAGGACACCTCTTAAACTTATATTAAAGACTGGTAATCTATTTTCATATCAACAAATCTGTCTATCTTTTGTGCAACTGGATTTCTTACCTTTGCATGTAATTATAAAAACAAATTGCTAAATGTTATATTGTTCTGAGAAGCTATGGCAACTCGATTGGCACAATTTTAGACAGCTCAGTAGTTTAAAATAGTAAATTAGACAAGGTTTTTGATATTTACATTCATTCAGTTGATACTTCCTTGTCTGTGGTGACCTTATTTACTCTGTTGCTATGTGAACAAACAAAACCTTTTTATTAATGAGTGACCTTTTCATGACCTAAACACTACAAGAATCCAGGATGTTTACACTGGTTTTGGGCTGTACTTGAGTCAGGTAAAAACAAACACAAGCGAGTTTAATTCCCTATGAGTAATCTTTCACAGTAGGGCTCAGCGATTTGACAAAACACATATGTCACAATATGTTCTCCCTCATATTGATGGATCACATTTTTAAAATTGTATTTAATTTTGTCTTATTAAAAACAAAAATGGCTTTCAATATTCATTTCCTCAACATAACCAAATAGACTTTTAATTATGGCCATTTAAAGGGCCCATATTACTCCATTTTCTGATCTATGTTTTAATGTTGTTTCCTCATCGCAAACCTACCCGGAGTTGTGTTACACACATATCCTGCATATTTAGGCTGAGTTCTTCTCTCAAATGGAAAACACTCTGTTCCACCTTGTGATGTCATGTGGGTAATACAGGAGGTGCTCCAATGTGTTTTTAAACTCCATACACCGTCACTAGAATCATTTGGGTGATTTCAGCCCTGGAGTTGCCAATCTCTACTAAACAAAGTGTAAAAGGTAGCTTAACTTAAAAACTACTGGTTCATGACATGACAAGGTGGAACAGAGCATTTTGAGCTTTGAAGATATAAACAGACTAATAATAAGGGATTACTCAAACATGTGTAAATGAAACAAAACACTCTCAGGATAGGATTTTGATGAGGTAACAGCATTATACCATGGCTAAAATCTCACAAGAATCCATTTAGTGTAATGTAGGACCTTTAATATGATCTTTGCTCCAAACCTGCTTTTGCTGACAGAGGACTGCCTGTAGACCTCTTGATTAAAAAGATCCAAGTTGTTCATTGATAGTTAATAATGTCTATGGATTTTGTCTAAGATTTGATACATTTTTACCAAGTATCCATATTTGCCCCATTATCAAGAGATGTGTTGAGATGAATTTCACTTTTAACTATAGAATGTAGATATAAATGGATATAGCTAACGTGTTAGCCACCACATTCCAAATAGGAAGTGATCATGGGCGTGCTTCCGGCTGGTTTAGCCCTGCTAAACCCTTGCTCCGGACTGGCTCTTTGGTTGCTATGATACTTGTGGTCGTAATTCCAAATATGGAACTCAACGAGCTCCATTTTCCTGGAGCCCAACGCTATGGGTGACGTCACACCCGTCAAACTGCATTTCAATGTAGAACAATGACGTTTTGATATAAGAACCTTTTTAGTTTCTTGAAAAATTATGCTATCTATATGTTTTACTCTTCACAGCCTATCCTACTTATGTTCATTTGTATAGGAAAAGTATGTAGGTGTCACTTTTGCTTGAGTTTTGGCTGGTGGGCAACACTGCAACATGGTGTGTGCCTGGAGCCTCACAGGATGCAACGCTTAAACCCACGCGGGATTTCAGCACAAATATTTGGAGAGTCAATTTGAAACTGCAAACAAACATCTTCCTTTTACCAGTTCATAAAACCACTCAGACATAAACACCAATATCCTCACGGCTTCCCTGTCTCTCTGGCCTAAATAAAATAAATAAATAAATAAATAACAAAAAGTAAGTAAAAAAAAAAGTTGGTCTATTCATTTGGTTTTATTCTTTTGTAGATTCTCACGGAGCTTCGCAGTAGTTTTGATGGCACCTATTTTTAGGTACTTCGTTTTAATAATCCTTTTTAGGGGTATTGTGATGTTCTTGGCCATACCCAGCTCTTGTTATAATAATGCATTTCTAAAAGTCTCCTGGACATCACATCCATTGTATCCCGGCAGTAGTGACTCTAGTGTTTCAGCCTTTTCCCATTGGGCTGTAATCAGATCTGCAGCGGGCCCCCAGGCCTTGAGCAGAAAATACAAGGGGATTTTGTGCTCCAACAAATGTAGAGGGTGTTTCTCTTTGTTTTCATGACAAGTTAAAGTCCACCAGTAAAATGGATTATCTGAGGTGAACTAGGAATTATTGCTTTATCATTTAATGTAATTTCAAAGCAGTTTTAAACACTGTTATGGAGCAAGAGGGCAACGAAATTGTCTCTACTCTAAACTTTATGAGTAATTCTACTATATGCAGTGTGCTGTGTCTTATGTTACTTGCCAACTCCACCCCGAGAGAGTATTTTTAGGAAGGACTAGGCCTACTAACCAGTTGTACAATGTATCAGTGTTATTTACCCAGTTTCTGTTGAGGCTAAGGTGCTATGAAAATGTTATTGCTTGCCTGGAAGGTTCCACAGTGTGACATTAAACTTCAAATCCATCTTGTATTTATTCGATAGATTGATTAAAAAAAAAAAAAAAAAAGAAAAGAAATACAACGTGAGCGCAGTGTCCTCTCTTCAGATCTGACCTGTAACTCAGCCTTGTGGCGTCACCTGCTTGTCTCCATGGAGATACGTGGTTTAATGTCATGCTGTAGAAACATTTCAGGTAATACTATAACGTTTCCATGGAGACGGGTTGATGTATCCTCCACCTGAAAAGTTACACTGCACCTTGTTTTTTTATGGTTTTAATGACTATATCATACTGTTCTGTGGTAAAGGATTAAAATGGCTGTACTGGTATTCATTCACCAGTCTGCACACTGTAGCAAAGACAAATTAGTCCTGAGCCTAATGACAGCACTGTTCCTCCTCCCTCACCAGCACAGCCCTGCAGCAGAAGCGAGGCCAGGCCGCTGTACCATAACTTAATGTAAGCGTGGGGACAAGAGAGCAGGATAAGGAGGAGCGAGGGATACAGACGGAGGTAAAGACGAAGGAGGGCAAGGTTCATGTGAGGGAATGATCCGTGTAGAGCTGTGAAGCCACCTGTACATCACACCGGGACAACTGGCACCGAGCTACGTCCGCTGCCTTAAAACGCTCCCGGCAAAAAAAGTTCTTCACCATTGCAGACACACTTTATGCAATATGTTCACTACTTCTCTCTCTCTCCACTCATGCTTCACTCTATGGCTTTGTCGCTCTCTCCTCCTACGTTCTCTCCTCTTTCTTTCTTCATCCCTTTCTCTCTGCTCTACACTTTTTCAACTGGTCCCAGTCTAGGCTGCTGCTGCTGGCCGGGGTTGTTAGCCGCTAAATAAAAAATGGATGAACCAGGGCCTCAGTGCTGTTCTTCTGCACTGAGATGGTACAGTAAAGAGGGAGATACTGACATGAAATACACGGCTCTGATCCTGTCCTCTAAACAGAAATATGTCCCACACTTTTAAATGAGGCAACTGGTTGTGGGAGAGCAAAGTGTTTTAATAGCTCAAAAACACTGAATATATTAATGTCACTACGTTATTACATAGGTGGTGCTACACGATGGCTCAGATGTTTTAAAACGTGAAAATGAGAAGAAACTTTAGACGATTTACAGTGGCCCAAAGTTATTCCTCACTTACCTTATGCACTCCGAGCATCCTAATTATTCTCCATGATAAGTTTACAAGCGCTTATCACAATCTTCATACGCCAGTTTTGCCATCATGGTAATGTGCATGCTAAGCGCTCACTTCCTGATTCTCGGACGATAAAACGCTTTATAATTAGATGCAGATCATACACAGCGGGATTATTTTGACCTCAAGAGCTGCTTATACAATATATCTGTACTGAGAGAAAAGACACATTTTGCTCAAATACATGGCAAAAATCGAGTACAGGCCCTTTAAAGGTCCTATATTACGTGACATTGTCTCTTGTGAACTTTGAACCATGTTATAATGTTGTTCCCTCCTCAAGAACATACCTGGAGCTGTGTTTTGTTTCATTCACATATGTTTGAGTAACCCTTTATTATTAGTCTGTCTACATCTCCAAAGCTCAGAATGCTCTGTTCCACATTTGTGATGTCATGAAGTGGCAGTTTTCAAGTTAACAGCTCCTTTTACCTTTTGTTCGGTAGAGATTGGCAATTCCAGGGCTTAAATTATCCAAATGACTCTGGTGAAGTTGTATGGAGTTTAAAAACTCTGTGGCGCACTGTATTACCACATGACAACATTATAACATAGATGATAAAATAGCCTAATATGGGCCCTTTAAACTGGTCTCTCTCTATTTTAGCTTAGGGCCAATAAAATAATCATAGGGAAATAATGTACGCCTTTGTTGACTTGTTGTTTTGTTACAGTGTTACAGAATACATACAGTAAGTGATAGATCCCTAGATAGTACCTACTGACTCACTGATGCTATTAAAACACATAACAGATGAAATCGATTTTATTAGTGGTTTTGTTAACACCATTTACCATGGGGGAATAACATAACGTTGGCCACACTTCTGTAAATGATTTATCATAAACAGCTTGTGATTAAAGACATACTCGGGTAGCCCTGTGTGCGTATAAAAAATCATTTGCGTTGAAGAGCCCCTTGGGGCCAATAGGCAGAGCATAGACCGGATCAGATCTCTGGAACAAGCAGGTCAAGTCATTATCCGAGCGCAGCAACTTGAGCCCAGCGCGTTTGTTCAGGACTTCTTCTCGTTTTCATTCTCTTGATTGTTGCGTCGCACGTTTCTCACCTTTCTTTTGGGGGGATTGATCGCAGACTCCACCTTTTGTCCCTCTGTGCGTGTGGTAGCTCTATCAAACATTTATTCCTATTAGTTTGCCATAAGTCGATGCATTAGTTAGTACATAGCGCCAGCAGCGTCTCACCTCCATGTCCATCACTCAAACCATTTGTGAACACATTGATCCTCTGCGCGCCCCTCCCCTCCTCCGCCGGACTCCCCTGCGCCGGAGATTCCCAGGGTTTGGAGGGAGGAGAGCCAGAATTGCTCAGACAGCCATTGATTTTTTATTTTATTGGTCTGGTAGTGGAAAAGGAGGGATCAGGAAGGGCCATAGAGATGCTACCAGGCTGCTAAGTTTGCGGGGTTTTTAGGTCTATGTGGGATGGGCGGTTGCGTTTTGGGAGGGGGGATAAGCCTGTCCGGTTGCCTATGTCCGCCTATGAGAGCCACCAGAACACTGTTTTATGTGTCCACGTTTGGGACCCTGGTGGTGGAGAGGGGACCCGAGTCTCCGCTCATTAGTGCTGTAATAAGGCTGAGCTGCTGCTGCATCAGAACAGGGAGAGAGGAAGGGAGGAAGAGCAAAAAAAAGAAAAAAAATGGAAGATTTTAAATTTTAATAACACTGGTACGATTTTGTAAATCTTTCCTGACAGAAAAGTCCTCATTATTTTCATGTGTCTCTGTGGAGTGTGTGCCTCCCCGGGATGCCCTCCCTCCATCCTGCTCCTAACACACACTTCTCCTTCTCTCCTCAGCACTCCTCCTGTCTTCTATACTTTCACAGCTCTATTGTCCATTCCCATCCTTCAGCCTGTTGTGTTTACCTTACCATTGCTTTTTCTGTTTCCTTTTTAATGCATGATTTTAACATTCACCAGTAGGGGGAGTAGTGTGCATAAAGAACCGCAGAGGCATCAGCAGAAGAAGACTCGAATGTGTTCTTTTTATTGATAAAACTCCATTGACTTGGCTTTTTTCCAAGTAGCCAAGATCCTTTTCCTAAAATTAGAAGATAGACGCTGTTAACCAAGAAAACAACATACTTATTTAACTCATTACTCAGTTTTGGGAAAGTTTTTTTTTTTTTTTTTTTTTTATACCGTTTGAGTATCTTCTTTTTCTCGTACTCTCTCCGTTGCAGCTTGTATTTCTGGTCCATTCTTTTTATAAGTCTCAATCTGATTGGCTGCCAACAATGGACAAATTCCTGTAGCCAATGACACGTCCTCTCATTGACTTTCACCTGTGAGAGTGCAGACAGTAGGGATCACACTGTCTATGTGGGTCAGGCTTCACTCACATCTCTCACTTTCTCTTTCTCTCCCTCCCTCTGTCTCTCTCTCTTTCTCTTCTTCTCTCACACTCTTCCCCTCTCCCCCTTCTCCCCCTCTCTCTCTCTTTCTGGATGTCAAGTGTCAGAGGCAGTGGATGGATCCGGTTTGATAAGTTCTGTTCTGTCTGGCCACGTGTCAGGACGGGATCAACCATTCGGCAGAGGGAAACCATGTTCTCTGCCCAATTTTAGGACGGGTTCTTTTTTGGGGAGTGATATTCTGGGGTCCGCTTTTTTTTTAGAATATTTTTGGGCAGATTATTTTAGATTTAGTATCAAAACTAAATGTATCAGTTATACATTTTTCCTAAAGTATGTTACGAAGCATTTATTTTTTACACATTTATTCTGTCGTACGATTTTGGAGAAAAAACACACACCTAAAATCTTTTCTTTTCGTTTCATGACTGACTGAATACACTTTGTGAACATATTAAGATTTAAAATGGGTAATTAAAAAGAAGTATATATATAAGAAAATACACACTTTGACAGACACAGAAAGTGCATATTTTCTCCACAAAGTTTGCAAAGCCTTTGTTACTACACTTCCCACAATCCCCTGGTCTGACATATGATGACAGAATTAGTGTTTGGTATTTCCAACTTTGGCTAGACAGGTGCGGCATGTCCCCATTAAAATTACCTTTCCATAAATGTTCAGGAGCAGAAGAGAGTAATGTGTACCATTTGTAATAGTTTGGTTGCTATAGAGACGGGTTATGGTCAATAAAAGCCATTTTTAAGGTAACTTCTCCCAGTGTTAAATTTGGCAACTCAGCACACTCGCATTGAAGTCTCAGAAATGATTTGTCTGGCTCCATCAGACTAATGAATGCACTTTTTACAGCACCTCTATATTTCTCAGCCACGCGCCTCAAACTTGTTGTTGGTCCCACCCGCGGGCCTCGAGTGGCCCCTCCCCTTCTGAAAAATTACCCACACAAACTGAGCGATCGTCCCAGTGCTGCTGCCCCCCTCTCTATGTACACAAGACTTCACAGCGCCGCCGCATCTCCTCCGAGTATTTAACTGGGATAAATAATCATGCTAAATAATGAATGTCAATTAATAGTAGGAGACGTGGCCTTGCTAAATATCGTTTGATGAAGGGGTTTCTGTGGGATCTGCGCTACAGTCGGACTCAGCCAATCAGCTTAGCCACAGACGAATTATCTGTTTCCCCCTTAGACCTCGCGGCGGACATTTTTGTTCTGATCTTGTCTTGTTATGCAGTAGCCTAACACGTGGCACAAATGGTGATTACGAGCTTACGACGGTTCACCAAAAACATTAAGACTTTTTGCCAAGAGGGACTGTAGATGTAGTTTTTATTTCTAATTAGTTTGTTTGTCTGTTAGCAGAAAAAAATGTTATTATGTTTTTACCCTAATTTTAAAAAGTGTTTTTTGGACAGTACACAGTTATTTTGGGGATACAGAAACATTTCTTTTTCTTTTTTTTTTTAGATAAATTTATTACTTCAAGGTGCACTGTGCAACTTTGACATGCATTCTTACTCTGAGCGGGATCGCCTCTCCACAGATCTGACATGTAACATGGCCTGGTGGCGTCCCCTGATTGTTTCCTTGGAGATAGGCCTATACACAGCATGGCATTAACCTTGTCTATCATTTTGGGGGGTCAGTATTTATTGTGTGTACAGTTTCTTTGCACTACTGGGAAATTTTTGGTTATTTTTAGTTTTTTATGATAAGATTTAAACCTTAAAAGTTTGAATTAATAACTATATCTCATTACAGATACAAACTAAGTACTAAAGTGTTTCATTCTGTTGTTTATTTATTCCAGCTCATGATTTTTTTTTAACAATATTCTAGATTTAGAATAGTTTTTGTGCTTTAAATCTGCTCTTGGTTTATTGTGTTTATTGTGGCATAAATTAGTTTCAATATTATTGTTTATCATCTAAATTTACTTCAGCAATATATCGAACTTCAAAATTTGTTACCGTGACCGGCCTAATATTCTAGGCAAAGCTATACCATCTCCATGGAAACAAGCAGGTAACTCACCCTCCACCAGAAAAGTTACATAATGCACATTTACTACAAAGATGTATGTATAGTTGTTATTTGTTTTATATGAGGCCACCAATAAAGTTTTGAAGTGTTTTGAAAATGTAAATATAATGGAAAGTTTTGGCTTATAAAGCGTTAACATGTTAAGTTTTATGGACATCAGGTACAGCTCTTTAAAAGTCAGAACTGGGCAGTTTAATCTTAATGTAGCGTTTTGTGTCTGCTTTTCTAAGGAACATTAAATGCGTAGTGTTTAGTTTCATATCTCCCACTGTTTAGCCCCCTCCCATCTGCCCTGTCAACGTCGTCTTTTGTTTACGGCCCTGGCTCCGGACCAAGAGGCCAGCGGTAACCTGCTGAGCTGAAGCTGCTGCGGGTCTGTTGGCTGGACGTCCCGTGAGCGCGACGACCGAAGCTTTAGAGGGTACCCAGCCTCTGCCCCCCCCACCCTCCTCCTTCTCCTGCTCCGGTGATAAATGGCCACTACATGGGCTATTCATCTCCTGCTTAGAGAAGTGGACAGTGGACACCCCACACCCCTGCCGGGACCCCTCCTCCTCCCCTCCGCATGTCAGCAAATGTGATAATTCCTCCATTTGTCAGGGGCAGTGGAGGGTTGTGAGGGTGTTTTTGTGTGTTTTGGAAAGATGACACACTTCACCACCTTCACTTTTCTTTTTTTCTTTTTTTTTCTGGTCGAGTTTGTTCAGGTCGCTGTGGGGAGAAAAGATTTAAATGTGTTAAGGAGTGAGTGGTTTTATGGCGAATTCCATCAGTAATTCAGAAATTTTATTAGCTCCAGGAAAGTGAGCCACTTTTTCCACTTTATTGTGCAAATAAAGTTTTAGGGTCTGTCTGCCGTGTGTGTGAGTGTCATGGCGGCCGTATGTTTGTATGTGCAAAGTCTGATGGTTTTTCAGCTGAAGTTGGAGGCAGTAGTCAATCAATATGGTTTGGAAGCGTACACTGTGTGTCTCTTATCACATGTTGGTAGTGTATTGGTACATGATGTAATTTACAATCATTTTAGTTAACATTATCTTCAGTGAACTTTTGTTGCACAACTTAAGACTTGATCTTCGAGATAGCTACTGTTGAATAGACCACACAGTATTTTATATTTAACCAAAAGATCAATATAGGCTAAAAAGGTGAATTTTCAGCCAAACTTACTAAACAAGTCGGTTGGGGTGCTAACAATAATTTGTCAAGAGTCAAAAGTTTCATTGTTACCAATTATGTTTGCGCCAATTTGTGACTCAGATTCGTACATACAGGAAGAAATACACTATCAGTCAAAAGTTTGGATACACCATCTCATTCAATGTTTTTTTTTTTTTCTTTTTACTACTTTCTACATTTTAGATACATACAGAAGACAAATATATGAAGTAAGATATATGGAACTATGTAGCAAAGAAAAAAAGTTATATTCACATCATCAAAGTAGCCACCTTTGCTTTGTCTAAAAATATTTTGTAGAGTTATTTAATTTTTTTTTTACTACATAATTCCATATATCTTGCTTCATATATTTGTCTTCTGTATGCATCTAAAATGTAGAACGCAGTAAAAATAAATAAAAAAAAAAGCATTGAATGAGTGAATGAATGAGATTGATTGGTGTGTCCAAACTTTTGACTGGTAGTGTATTTCATGTATTCATGTGTTTTTAAAAAAAATATTTTTTAACAGCTGATTTGTAATATTTGCAGACTCCTTGTTTCATCTGCTGTTTTAATTTTCAAATTGTTAATCGCTATGGCACCAGTCCAAATGTTTCATCATTCTGAAACCCACAGATAAACGCTGTTTGTTTATGCAAGGGGTTCGATTTCATGCTTCTACATCTCTCCACGAGTTCTCACAAAAACTACACCGTGTTCCGTTAATGCACAAGTAGTACACATTTAACTCCTCGTCTGACCTCTCTCTTTTTGTGTCTCTCGTTTAGGATCATCCAGAACAGAGTCTTGGTCTTCATCCTGGGCGCCATCATCCTCCTCGTCATCATCCTGGCTATTTATTTCAACATGAGAGCCCACTGATCGCCCCTCTTTCTCTCTCTCACACGCACACACACGCTCCACCCCCATCCCCTTATACAAATACAAAACACATAAAGTGATTAATAGCGACAAACGCGTTGTTCGGCTGTAATTAGGACAAATGTTCCCCATGAATCACAGTTTCCAAACGCTGTCAGGGAGCCCCTTTTTCCAATCCACGTTTTCTTTTTGCTGTTCCTTTATCCTTTCTTCCCATTTTCTCTCAACTCTTTCACTTTTTGTTCTCCGTCAGACTCTCCGGGGACGCGCTTTTTTTTTTTTATAATACTAAATATTTTTCATGGTGTTGTCTTTAGTGCGCTTTTGTGTCCCTCGGCGCGCGCAGCCAGGGAGAGATTTTGTAACAAGCGTTTTCAAATGTATAGATTTTTTTTTCCCCCCATTTTGCTCCCCAGTGAGTCCGGTGTTAGGACAGACAGAGAAAGGCTGGGGCTAAAGTCTTTTGCACATGTATGTAAGTGTAGCAGGAGGACATAAAACAATATGATTCAGCTGTTTTCATGGAGGTCCCAACGCAGAGCTGAGGAGAGTGCCTTTAGGTGAGACATGCCATTAAGAACAGACAGGAGTAGACACTGACACATGCAAACAGAGAAAGTGGAGCCCAGCTAGTGAAGCTTTGGTAAGACTTAAACTGCATTATCGTTGTCTTTAGGTGAGTTGGTACCACTTTATAATAACTACCCTTTAATTATCCTTAATAATGACAAAGACTTAAAGCTACCACCTGCAACTTTATTTGATTTATTTTCACCAGAAGATGGCAGATACGAAACCTGTTCCCCTCCCCTCACCTGGCCCCTTCTTCCTCCCCTCACCTGTGCTCTCTGATCTTCTTCTGTCAGACCAAAGCTGGCGCACAATCAGACAGCAGTAACGTAGACAGCATCTAGTGGTGCTATGTGAGAATACAACAGAGAAACTACAGATGGTAGCTTTAATTCATGATATTTGCTCATTATGACTTAAGTCTTTGTTAAGGCTTTATTGAGGCTAATTAAAGTGTAGTTTAGGGGATATCAAAGCTCAAAACAGGAACTTTTGCTTTTGCTTTTTTGCTACTATTATTAAGCGTCACTATTTCTCTTAGGGGGTTGTTCTGGCATTGGGGACTTCTACAAATTTCCAAATTACAACTATGAATTGAAAATACAACATACACACAACATATTTTCACACAGACCACAGCACACTAACATGGACTTATTTTGTCACTGTAAAGACATTTTAACTCTTACTGTATGTATAGTGTCTCATAGCAGTGCTTCTGTTACTATTTATTTATGAACAAGTATGAAATTTCCATTCAAATCTCTGTAACTAGATCTGTACATTTATCAAACCTTTTACTAATGTTTTTTGACACTGACTGCAACAGGACCAAATGCAAACGTGATTTTTGTTTCTTTTCAATTTTTCGTTCTTAAATTGAGCTTTTAAACTTGTACTTTTCAGTTGTTGTCTGTAAATTTGCTGACTCTGTGACGCAGTTGTAGGTGTTAAGAAGAAAAATGAAACTTAAAAATACTACTGTTTCCTTGTGTTTTTGCAGTGAAAAGATATTACAGATTTTGGGTGATTACTTGTTATTAATACAAAATGTCACTTTAACATAGAAGCAGAGTTGGCCTGTGTCCCCGATATGCTTCCCATGGAGCCCATTTGTAATTCTGTTTCAGGGACCAAAGATGGAGGGTTTTCGGGGCGCTCAGAGATGCATCGCCCCTCACCCCCCACCTCTTCTTCTCTCCCCCCGTTTCTCCAGCCACACTGCTTCTTCAAAGAATCATATTAATGGCCAACAAAATACTGTGTTTTTGGCTGTCCTGTGCGAGACAGAAAACTGTAATAGAGGAAGAGAGTGAAAAGGAAGGCTGGAAACTCACTGGATGGAAGTACAGAAGTAGTGGACATATAAATATAAGGATCTGTAATGATGACTACTTAAAGGTGAACTATGTACCTGCTTGTCTCCATGCAGGTATAATTGCTTTGCTTGGAATGTTCCACAGTATTGCATTAAACAAATTTCAAATATGGAGACAAATAGGCCAAGGTACAAGTCAGATCTGTGGATAGGTGACCCCACTCACAGCAACTATTTGTTTTTCAATGTATTTTTAGCAATAAAAACACAAACTTAAATAACTGCAAAGTGGCTGCTACTGTGGAATATTTAAGACAAAGCAATAATATCTCCATAGAGTCAAACAGGTGACGGACAGTCCTATCAGAAAAGTTACATAGTGCACCTTTAATGGTAAACATACGTATTCAAACTAACTTATATAAAATACCAAAAAAGTTAAAGCCTTATGTAAGTGTGAGGCTGCAGGTCTAACCAATTGTTAAATGCTGGTACAAATATATATAGTAACATAAAATTTATGTAAAATGTACAGTGTGAAAAAGCGTGAATAAGGAAGTTTTCTGTAGGGAGTAAGGTCCTCGCCAGTTCCAAATCACCTTTTTTGTGTGTGGGTGTCTGGGTGGGTAATTATTACAGTGTGGGGACTAAAAACTGTATTCACTTTATGCGACATGCCTTGTTCATGCTCATAGGGGAAAAATGCAGGTCCCCATGAGGTAAATCCATCAATATGTTAGAACATGGTTTAAAGTAAAGTTATGGGTTAGGTTAAGGTTCGGGTTTAGGTTAAGGTTTTGTGAGTAGTAATCATGGTTAAGATTAGGATCAGTCGCCAGGAAATGAACGCAAGTCAATGTAATGTCCCGACAAAGCATGGAAACCCAACATGTGTGTACCTACCTCCTCCTGCCACCTTTCCCCCCTCCCTCCCTTTCTCTCTCTCCCTCCCTCCCCCTCCCCCCTCAGCCTGT
>KN475136.1:41207-66346 GCA_000787095.1 Periophthalmodon schlosseri
CACCCCGTCAGCCTGTCAGAGGCGCGGAGCGGTGGAAGGCAGCGTGGCGGCGGCTTCCTATTTGAAGTTGTAATGGTGTCAAAAAGTCAGGGCTGACTGACAGACGTCATTCCCACAGGGCCTCATTAAAAACACAGCCACTTGACAAGGAAATAATTGCGCGCCGGCGACAACTCGCAGAGCACCCTCCGCGTTTTTACATGTTTTTATTTTCCCTTTCATTATTAGCGCTGGGCTATTATGTTCATTAAGAAACGGTATTAAGACAAGTTTTTAAAAGCGGGACGGGCGAGGGAGGGGCGGGGTTAGCAGGCTGCGTGGAGGTGCGTTTAACGATTTGTTTTGTCACATGATGCATCAATTGTCATCTCTCTCTTTTTTTTTTCACCTTTTCTTTCCGTCTTGTTGGGAATATGAACTGGATTATTCATCATTGCCCCCCAACCCAAACCCCGCCGCCCTCCGCTGATTTGGTTTTCGACAAGCGTCTTGACTCCGGATGAAAACTTGTCAAAAATGGGTTATATCTTATTCCAAAAAGGCAACAATAGCAGCAGGTACAGACACCTTTTAATATTTAATTTGGAGAGGAGTTAACCCTTCTTAAGTGACTGTGGCTCCGTTTCCCGTACAGACACGGGACAGATGAAAAAACCAAAGTGGAGTGGAAGAATTAAAGACTTGATGTCTGAGGAGATCTTGTTCTGTCTTTGGGTGTCCTGGTTCATTTGCACTACCACATCGACTGCGCTAAAAGCTTAACACTGCTCAAAGCAAATTTAAACCACCATTCATCCCATTTGATTCCATCTTACAATATAATTCAGATGTATTTCAAGCCACATTTCCCTCTAGAAGTCTACACACGATGTTGCAATGATCTACAAACTTGCCATTCATTTAAAACAAGGCATTGCGCTTAGACTTTATGAGCTGGCTGTCCCTCCTTGTCAATTCCTGGGTTTCAGAATGATTAGAAGTTAGGACCGTTGTCATAACAATTAACAAGTCAAAACAAAATATATCTTTTGAGTGGTCCACCGTCCTCAAAATGGCACCGTATAACAGGACGCTTAAAGCCATGAATAGATAAGTGGGCGGGAGGCTGGACTCTCATCTCCGGGACGGTCCCATGTTCTACACCCCCCGCCCCCACATGCACATACACGCACACCCACACACCACCACAGTACCAAAGGAGGCCTATACCACAATGCCCCTGTGTGTCCACTACAATGGCTCTTGTGCCCTATCTAAACGTATGGGGCAGTAAAAACGTGCAGAGAAAAAAGGAGCCATGTTCTCTGTTTGTACACGCAGGCAGCTCCGGCAGAATGGACGTCTTTCTCTCCTCTGTCCTTTATCTGTCGCTCGCCCCCATCAGCGCTA
Organism: Periophthalmodon schlosseri; assembly: GCA_000787095.1. Lineage (NCBI taxonomy): Eukaryota > Metazoa > Chordata > Actinopteri > Gobiiformes > Gobiidae > Periophthalmodon > Periophthalmodon schlosseri. The sequence goes on from KN475136.1 coordinate 42,597, forward strand.
GCCAACGCTTTATTAGCATTTGTCCACACACAAACTACAATGAGGCTATTATTACACAGTGGACGTGCATATAAAGTACATGTGATGGCTGGTTTGTCGTCTTTAACTGTAATCGTGATAGGCGCGCTAAAGTCAGCATGTGCCTTGTCAATGCATTTTGTCTGTACTTTCTACAGACGTGTTACTATGTGCAATAACCTTTTAAAGTGATTTTGAATGGATGCTGGGGCAACCAAAACAAAACATGCAAACTTTTCATACAGGCTTGTGATCCGCCCTTGCTTTGCTTCTTTGTCCAAAAACACCGCATGTGCCAAAGAATTTGTGAATGCAGGAACACGTTTTACAGATTTAAAGCACCACGTAACATTCTGGAGGCGGCACGTCACCTGCACGAAATGGAAAGTTAAAGGCATACTTTGGAACATTCTGCACCGAGATAGATATGTTTTATGCCATACTGTGGAAAATTAAACCTTAAGGAGCAACATTTCCTCGGAGACAAGCAAGTGGAGGCCAAATAAGAGTCAGGTTTGTGGAGATGCAAGCCTGCTCACAGTAATTACACTTCTCAGTGCATGTGTGATCCCTCAGCCATCCAGGTCTGATCCATAGTAAAAGAAAATTTCAAATCTGTCAACTGGACAAAAAGTTGTAGGAGTGAATTACTTTTTGTCCAGTTGACGGATTCAAATTTTTCTTTCACTATTGCTTAGTGCAATAAAAACATCTCAAAAGATACCTACATACTCCTTTTGCATTGTGAAAATCAGGTAAAGCAGCTTGAATTATAAAAGCTTGTATATATTCAGAGCTTCATGTATTTTTCTATATTAACAACTATACACGTTCTTTTATTCTGAGGCTTAGGTTGTTCGAAGACCATGTAAGTACAGATCTCGGTCAGAACAGAGCTCCCCACCTCCCGCTCTCTCCTCTCCCCCATCTCCATCTTCCTCCACCACTGTCCCTGTAGAATACTGCCACAGCCTTTGAACTCAAATTAACACTTTACCACTACAAAGACATACAGTTGTAAGCAGCAATATCATTTGCATCATAATGAACACCGGGTACATTTTTGTCTTCAGCTTTTAATTTGCCTGCCCTTTTTGGACAAATACATTTTAACCTCATTTAACTCTGCTTTTCTAAGAATGTTTTAGGTCATGTGTGGGTGCGCAATGGGACATATTTAATGGAGAGACACTCAAAGGTTATGTTTTAAAATCATATTCACTGACTCATGAGCCTCTTCAGTGTTCAATGTTCGATGAAGACAAATGAAGAGTTTAGATTTGGTCAGGTACCTTTGACGTTCCAAGTGTCGCAGCTGTTCTTGGACGGAGGTTTTGGACACGGCCCTGTACAGTGCAATGCATATGGGGGACTTAGCAGACATGATTCTAAATTTCCAACTGGGAGGCATCAGTGGAGGAATCGGTGTCTTCAAACGTCGGCCTGCCAGTCACGCTCCTCCCGTAGTGTAAAAGATCTGAGCCAACGGTGATCACCCGTGACATCTTTCTGAAAAAAACAAGAATCGATCAGCTTTGATGGAGCACATACGCTATGACAGGCTACTGAAGAGCCCACTAATGAAGTGGGGAGGGGCTTGGAGGGGCATGGAGGGGGGCACCGCTTAGCATGGCAGCCCGGAGGAGTGGGCATGTAAGTGAGGGCTTTGACGCGCGGTGAAGGTAAAGCATCATTGACTCAAAGACGTGGGAGATAGTTTGGACGGAGAGTTAAATAATATGATAATTATGTGTTAAAATCAGGGGGGCGAACATGTCCTTGTGGACTCCCCCTTTTACCACTCCCTCTGATTGTTGGGGGCAATTAAAGATTTATGATGTAGCCAGTCCCAAAGCTGGTCCTTGTGAGAAGCTTGTTGTGAGCCAGGTATTGGATAGGTGACAGACTATGGATGGATGACCAGATAAACAGCAGGATTTAGTCCTCTGTTTACGTCCACTGTAATGCAGTTAGGGCTGGGCAATATGGTGATTAAAGTGAATATCTGATCCCAAGACGATCTGCTATTTTGTGTTCAGTGTTTCAGTGCTCTACTTTGACAAAGAGACACTTTTCCACACTGGTCACCCTCTCTCATGCTCTGAGAGAGTGACAGATGAAATCAACCAATCACAGTGAAGTGTCTCAGAAGCAGAAGAGGCTTGAGCCCTTGAGCCCTTACCCTTAATGGCATATAAAAACACACTAACTGCATGAATTGTGATTTTTATTCTTTTACCATATCGCCCACCCCTAAACGCAGTAAAATGGAAACCATTAAACTGTTTTAACTTTAGAAATTAAGAAAATTAATCCCTCAGTCGTCCAGATATGATCCATAGTAAAAGAAAACTCAATTCTGTCAACTGGACAAAGCTTTTTTTTTTGAGTGAAGACGTTTTGCTGCTCACCCAAGCTGCTTCTTCAGTTCTGGTCAAATTACTGGTGGACACTACCTCCTCCAGTCCGACGCCCATGGATTTGAATATATTTTACATTTAGCAAATTACTTTGTTTTATTTTACACATTGCCAGAGCACATATCTAGTTTGTGATTTTTTTTATGATTCTGATGCACCAAATGCCTTCCCTGCACCAATTCATTTCATTTTTAGACTTGGGACACAACACAAAACCCATTTAAGATCGTGTGAGGCTATATACGGTATATAAGCACTATATTTCCAGTGTGTGCATCGCTATTACATTCTCTCTACAGTCTCCCAGGTGCACATTAAAGCACACACTTATCTATAGAGACGTATGGGGACGTGGCAACAAAATGCACAACTTTTTGTTCATCTCAAGGACTTGTGAGGCCCCAGTGAACTGTGAGAAGCCATATTGATTTTCCCTGGTTTCAAGCTGCGACTCTGGGATTACCCATTTTCTCATTCATTTTTAAACACAACTTGTGAGATTCCTACTTCCTCTTTTGTGTTTTTTTTCTTCATACTACCTCTCCCCCCATTCTACCACCCCCAAAGCCGCGGTTGTAGCCACCTCTCGTCTACAGTAGTCCCTCCTTGACCCTGAAAATTGTAATTCTGCCATAGATCACAGCTGTTGAATATTAGGGCTTACAAAAGCAGTTAAATAAAATATGTTGAAATGGTGGTGATCCCGGAGGCCGCAGTAGAAATTCTAATCAGGTGAGAGAAAGAAGGAGCTGTCCAGGGATTAGTGTTAAAGAGAAGGGGCCTGGATCCAGCGGGCAGCAGCTGACAGCCAGATACAGAACTGAGCCATATGAATGTGCTGGAGACAAGCCACTCAATGTACTACTGACACTGTACAATTTATGGACTAATGGGGTTTTGAAATGGTTTTCTTATCTCTAAAACATTCAACATCTAATCTGTGGACATTTATGGGGTAAAACTATCCATACTCTGTCAAGGTTTAGACTTAAGGGAGAGTTATTTTTCAAATTTGTGTGTGGACTTTGTGTGGAGTTCGTTGCCGCGTCAGCTACACATAATATTCCATCTAGATATCCCAGCTCAAATTTGGAGAAGGGCCCATGGTTGCTGCATAGTCTAGGACTGCAAGAAGAATTGCAATTGAATCGGATTAGCAATTTGTTTCTGTGTCTCTTTGCTGGCCTGGGAACGCTTTGGGGTCCCACCGGAGGAGCTGGAGGAAGTGTCTGGGGTGAGGGAAGTCTGGAAGTCCCTGCTTAGACTGCTGCACCCTGGATAAATGGAAGAAAATGGAAAGTGGACATTGGCGACAATTTAAAATATTTATTTAAGTAACATTGTTTTCCTGCAAAACATCTTGATATATTGTCTTATGTGTAAAGCTTGTTTAGATGTCTACAAAAACATGTTCTGACGTGCAGAGGATTCTAGTGATTAATGCGACCTGGGACTAGCCACCACTAGACAACTAGCTCATATTTTCAGCTTTCTTCAGGTCTTAAATTATGTGTAAAATATGCACTCTGAACAGAATTACTCCATTAAAACATCAATATCAAATCTAAAAATTTCTGTTAGATATTGTTCTAAAAGTACAAGATGGTGGGCCAAATGAGTTTCTTTACATTTCTGTGGTTACTGCCTCCTCACCAGCTGCTTTTTGTTTAAACCATTGAAGTAAAATGAATGTATGGGCAACAGTAGCTCAGTTGTTAGAGTGTTTGCCCACTGATCCAAAGGTTGGCGGTTTGAATCCCACTCTTGACGTAAACATTAGTTGAGCGGTCAGATCCACTGCAGGGGCGGCGCCAGACTTTTTTGGTTGGAGGTGCTAAGGTCTTCAATGTGGGTGCTCACTTAAAAAGTTAATTTAGAGCCTTTTAACAACGAAGTGCACTTCCCACCCCCTACCATGTTTGCTTTGCTGTTTTAAACAAGTAGTGATTCATAAAACCTAATATGGAATTTGTTAATTTACTTTGGTCTCATTTTGAAGACTCTGCGGTTGCCATTTGAACGTGTTTAGTTGAGATTGGATGTGCTATGAAAGTGAGGAAAAATCTTTGGGGGAGCTATGGGGGAGCATTGTCCATTCTAGGGGAGGCTGGTGCCCCTGCTCCACTGACCCACAGGTTGGCGATGCGATTCCGGCTCCCACAGATAAATACTGCCGTTGTGTCCTTGGGCAAGACACTTAACCCACCTTGCCCCCAGTGCCTGCGTACACTGGTGTGTGAGTGTGTGTGATTGGGTGAGTGGTTCCTTGATGTAAAGTGCTCTGAGTGCCTTGAAGGTGGAAAAGCACTACATAAAAATGTGACCATTTCCCATTTTTATTGATTGGAGGATTTTACTGTCCAAGAACTCTATGATCGCAATGTCTATTTGAATAAAGAGCCATTTAACCTTATGTTATCCATGTAGGCATTTAATAGAAGTTTAAAATTGTACTTCTTCACCACTACCATTTGGTTTGATATCCCCGCTCACACATGGGGTTATGAATCAAAAATACATTACGATTTACAGTAACCCATGCTATACTATCGTACAACGCCTCCGGCTAAAGGTCTTCAAAGTGGGCAGCATTTCATAACCTGCAGTGTCGACACAACTATTTGCAAAATAATTGACTCTCTCGATATTAATAGGCTCATTTTATGCTAAGTATTCCAAAAACACAGTTAGCCTATAGGGCCTTTTCTGACCAGCGTAGGAGGGGGTCAAAACATATTAATTATTCTGCTGGCATGCTTGTTAAAGAAAGGTTTTCCCAAATGTGTATCGGGACAAGCCTGCTTTTTTGTTCAAGATATAATACAATTTCATATATAGGGCTAAGAAAAAGCGATTTGAAATAGGCTGTCGAGATTTATAAAAGCGAAAAAATAAATGAAAGACTTGAATGTAAGGGGTTATTTTGAAGTTGACGGGCACCCAAAATAGATATATGTTTAAGTGCAGTTATGGTTTAGGTCCAGGAGCAGTCACTTGTAAAATGGTGGGACAGTCCTGAAGGGTGATGGATCGCAGCCTTATTCTTCAGTGGGTCAGTACACACGGGACGCTTGATTACCCTAGTAGAATTAACAGGGAAAATTGGACCCAAGACCTTTAGCTGAACAAAACAAGTCAACAGTACACAAGTTTGAATTATCTTCCACTTTAGCGCATTGGTTAGTTGGTTGAATTTTGCCTTTTTCTCTTTAAAAAACACTTAAAAAATTATCTGTTGACCCAATTGAAACATCACCTTTTTCCATCTAATTATTTTATGTTGAGTCAAAGCAAAAACCAGGGCAAGTTACAGATCTGTGGAGAGGTGACCCTGCTCAACAATGCATGTTTTTCAAGGTATTTTTGAGCATTAAAACACCTGAAACTGAAAAAAATGCAAGATAGATTTAGGTTTAATGCTATACGGTGAAGCATTCCAAGCAAAACAATAACATCACCATGGAGACAAGCAAGGGGGGGAAATCATTACCAGAAAAGTTAAATAGCGCACGTTTACCATAAAATATTGAAATGGTAAATGGTAAATGGTAAAAGACGACATAATAGGGTCAACAATTCATCATCATCATACAGTCAAATGGCTAATTTCGTTTTTGATTAAAGGTTTATATTTTGCTGGGGAATTACAGTTCATATCAGGTCAGGTCTTGTCACGTCTGTTCTCAAGTGGTCCTTTTTCAGTACAGAATAATAGAACGAGAAGTCAATGTAAAGTCATTTAACGCCGATTACTGTAACTATGGACTGGATGTTATTATTGTAGCTGAATATAAAAGACGCCGGATCCAATGCACATCAGATGCAGTGTTTGTACTGTGCCCTTGAGCTCGTATTGTTAGATAGTAAAATGCCTCCACAGTACCATTCTTTATGTGATGTTGCTTCTGCATTTACACACTGGCTTTTGTCATCAGCCCCGAGATTAACAATAAAAATCCGAGAAAGCTGACAGTAGCTACTTTTGTCTTGTCTGAACAGAAGAAGTTATGTATTTATTATTTTGTTCTATAATGTAAAAAATAAATATTTATACTGCACAATATTTGGCCAATAATGTAAAAATGTACTTACTATGTTACCATGGTACAATAGACTTCTACAACAGAGTCTTATGGCTTTCCAGTTGTGTCTGTCTACATAGTCACAAGAGTCCAGGATTTCTTCAGCTGTCAGCTTGTCTGCTTTGGTGTCTGTCAGAATTGTGGCTCGACACGTTGAACTCTGGAAGACTGAAAGATGGCTATCCACCTGAGAAGACCCCATCCACACAAGTCCAGACAAGACCAAGTCCGAGTGAACAAGCAGGCCATGGTTCACAGGCTGCAGTGAAGAGGAGCTGGAAACTTTTAGATCATAAATACCATCAGAATTCGAATATATTTATGTCTTTATACGTGTTGTCATTGTTGGTGTTTGGGTCTTGCCTAGATGTGTAAACATAAAGGGTCCAAATACTGACCCTTGGGGAACTCCACATGTAATACTTGCAGATATGTTCTCACCCAGCAACACTCTCTTGTGAAAACTTTTTTAAAACCAATTTAGTCATCTTCCATCTTTCCCTTATTGTAGTATATGTTTGACTGAACCTTTGACATAGGCAAGTTATATAATCATTTTGCTCTGTGCAATTTAGAGTAACCAGTTTACTTGTCCAGTCGCTGATTGGTAAAGTGTCCACCACCTCCTTGTCTTATGGAGATGCTATTGCTTTGCCAGGAATGTTTCACACTATGGCATTAAACCTCTCTATCTGTCATTTATCTAATTATAGGTGTTTTTATTGTGCAAAAAATACCTTTGAGCAGGATCCTGTCTCCTCAGATCTGACCTGGTGGCATCACCTGCTTGTCTCCAAGAAGACAGGTAAGTTCAGTACCATGTTGTGGAACACTCCTGACAAAACAATAATATGTCTATGGAGAGAGGAAAAGTTACATAGTGCAGCTTTATCTCTGTAGCCCAAAATTGTGTTCATTTTATGTCATGCATGTGGAATATCTTTTGAATGTGGCTTAAAAAGTGAATTGACTCAGCTGTCATGTGCTATTACGGCATTATTTTTAATCCAATGAAGTTTAAAACACGCAGGTATCTTTCTGCCGCTAAGCAGCTCTATTACCAGAGGAAACCAAAGTGAATCATTCGCTCATGGCCAGAGATGAAATAGTTGTTTTACATGTAACACACACTGATACCCAGCCAGACAGGTTGGTTGGTTACACTGCATCTCCTTAAAAAAAACACAAAACCAAAAAGTCCCCCGGCGCATCTCCACGGCAGCTATAGGGAGAGGGGTCATCGGATCACGCGCGCTGATGGATGGCACTCAGGAACGAAACGCGCGCCCAATCCACTGCAGCCCTAACCGCCGAGAGAGGGCCCCTTCGCTGGCGAGAAATAAATAAATAAACAGCAACATCAAAGGCATGTTCAAAAGAAAAACAAAGCCGGCTCACGTTCGTTTGCTAACACACACACACAGACGCACACTATGGCTAGAGAGAGAAAAATACAAAGGACTCCGGCATACACATACTTTACTCTCCAATGACACTCGGTTTGAAGAAAATCTAGACAAAACAAGGCAGATTGGTGAAAATTGGAGCGTTTGATGGTTTGATTTTTGAGCCGAACTGACTTGGTAAAAAACAAAGAGCCAGGCCAAATCCATATACACTTTTTGGTTTTCATACAACACCCAAATGATCTTTAGAGTTTCAGATTTGTTTTAGGGGAGAGTTTGACATGTATCCACTCAGCACAACAACAGAGGAGGTTAATGAAGTTGTTTTTATCTGAAGAACACTCCATGTCCAGTTAACTATTTTAAAATTTATCTTGAGTCAAAATTCTACTTCTAACTTCTCGCTGGGGCAAAGTGTTTTAGGATCTGATTTTGTTCATCTTCAAATTTGTATCTACTGAGAAATACATTTTAACCCATACAACTAAAAACATGAAAAACAGAAATAGTGAGTTTATAAGTGCGTTTCACAGCTTTAAGAGGCGTGGAGTTTTGCTGCCATGCCAATGCTAACGGCAACTAGCATGCTAACAGAGCAAAAGTGTTCTTCCTGGTTCATGGTTCATTTACAATACAGTCTCTGCACATGGCTAGAGTAACGCACACCATTGTTCCTCTGTGGTACAAAACACCAACAAAACTATAGTAAAAAGTTGGACAGCATTGTATGTATGAGGTAACGCCGTGCAATCATCGCTGAAGTTTGGGCTGAAGAACTTATAACTTCTTAGACCCACAGGAAGGCGCTAGTAATTGTTACAGCCTCAAAAATCCACAAAGTTGTCTTTTTGTTTTCCTTTATTGCACCATGTAAACTGTCCAAACAACACCTTTGCACTTTTCCAACTTGTGAAAGAACACTTGAACGCAACCGTGGTCATCTACATTTTATGACGGCCATTTTGGATTCTCTACCTTTTGTCTCATTTATCAGATTCTCGGGAAATGCGGCTTAAATGTTATTGTTTCTGCGATCGACAATATTGGCAGGAGTGAACCTCGGCAGACTTGCGAGTGCTTTGGTCGGTGAGGGAGCCCAGCTTGCATGGCCTTGAGTTAGTCAGCGTGGGCCCGTCCCATGAAATATTGAGGAGGCTGGAAGGGTAGGGGCGGGACTGTATTGGCTCTGTGTGTGTGTGTGTGTGTGAGGCGGGGGGGGGCATAGAGGGGATTGCCTGACGGAGAGAGCCGTGGATGTTGTGTCAGCTCCCCCCAAACCAAAACAAACTCCTCACTCAGCCCCCAGCATGCTCCTAAAAACCTGAAACGCGTATTGCAATATACAGTCAATTGAAAAAGATAGTATTCTCTGTCTGGTTCACCCTCCCCTCTATACAAACTGCTTTATTCTCAAACAAACAAAAGTCTTCTTGTTTTTTATCTATGCTGCAGTCCCAACTCCTTTATTTGTTAACATCTCAGTTTCCCCATGCAAATCCCTTCAGAAAGAATACATTTATATACTGTAATCAGTGTGGGGAATAATGCAATTTAAGTTTAATGTCATTACTTTTACCAGTATCGAGTGGTTTACTGGTTCTTTTTCCTCTGCTGTAACGCCGTCATAGTTACTGCCAATGTAATGTTTTACTGTGAGTTGCTGCAGCAGTGACAGATCAGACTGCCCTCTTTTGTCTCATTCACAGGAGCAGCAAAGTTTTTTCCTTTGTTTTGGGAAGTAAACAAGACTGAGACGAGGGATTAGAGACGGTGACTGGCTAAAAAGCAGTAGGTGACCAATCAGAAGCAGCATTAAGTGGCTGTAAAGACTTTCCTGATGTTTCATTGGTTTAGGGTTGGCACACACTCGAATTCTCACTGTTTTCAACGCACATGAGGAAATATGCCGATTCTTGTGGATATACATGGTTATTTGGCGACTCTTAATGATGGGAATACAAATAGACGAGTCGACTGCAGCAGGAGTGAGTGCGTTAGGAGTTTACAAATCGCTAAAAAGATGTTAGTGCGGCGATAGTGGACGCAGCCCTCTGCTCACACTACTTATCCGTTTGGTGGTTCACCTGTGGTTTTACAAGTACACAAGAGTTGTTATGTAGCAAGCACATTTTTGTAATGTTCTGATATCTGTGCGTTTGGTAAATGTGCTGTTTGGCCACAGTCTGCTGCATAAAGGGGACAGGTGTTTGCCCTGCGCTGTTGTTACTGTACTGTTGTGAATCTGTTTCGGTGGTTTTGAGCTCTGTGGATGAAAGTAGCTTATAACGCTGGCTCTGGGTGCAGTTGGTGATCTGCAGGCCAAATAAGGCTGAATTTAGCTAATTTTACTTGAAAAAAACAGCTGGGGTCTTGCTCAACACGGACTGTAATAAAAGTTAAACATTACATATTCTAACTTTGAGTATAGTTCAAAATAGCCAACATGATCCTTAGTTCAGTTATACTGTCACTACCATTACTCTATCTATGCTGACAAGATATGTGGTTGCCATTCAGCTCTGACGATCCCCCTGACCACCACCTGTACTCAGCCAATTGCATGCTTGATAAAATGTATTCTCAGTGCACTCATCAGGCAACTTGTGGCCATATCTGCTTGTCAACGCATGACCTTGTCAGATCTTGGAAGCTAAGCGGGGTTGGGCTTGTTAGAACTTGTGAGATGCCACAGTGGGGTACAAGTGGCTCTAGTGAAAACTGCTCTTAGGCAAGACACTTCACCCACATTGCTTAGTCTGAATGTGGTGTGTGCTGCCTTGCTTCCACCAGTCTACTCAAGGGCAGTTTTGGCTTCAACAGTACCTTAGCACCACTGAGTATGAATGAATAATGCGCAATAAGCCGCTATATAAACCAACCATTATTAACTTCATGTCAGTTTGAAGTTAGATAAGATAATTGTGTATTCAAAGTTTTACATAGAAGAGTGCTTATTATGACACAAAAGACAACATAGTGATAAATTGGCAGGTGCTTTTAATGGTATAGTTTTTTTTTAAATTCTATAGTAAAAATATGTAGCTACTCCCCGGTTCTCTTCTCTCCTTCCTCCCATCTGCCTTTGTTTTTCAGTGCGCTTGTGTGTGCGCCGGTGTACAGTTGAAAGAACACATCACATCTGCCCGTCTCTCTCTCAGGGCTGATAATACGGCCCCTCTCACCTGTTATAGGAACTAGTGAGCCGCTCCGCCTCCCTTTAAATGGACTTCAGAGGGGCGCGTCGGATTGACAGGAACACAGAGAGGCCTGCCCCGTCTGACTGGCCGTTCTGACAAGGCGAACCCCAAGGCACTCCCCTCGGCCCGCTCTTCTTTCCACTAGGCTGGCTCTAAATGCTGTGGTAATGACCAAAACACGTCTGCTGCTATTGTGAGCCTATATGAAGGAGGTTTAAAGGGTTCATTTAACATCAGATGGGGCTCTCTAATAAGCAAAGGTGAGATGCTACAGGCAAGAGTGTTGTTTTTGTTTGCAGTAGATAGGTTTGGTTCGATGTGCTCCTTTAACCTGCAAAGAGTTTCAAATGCTGTTAAAGATGCACTATGCAACTTTTTTGTCTCCATGCGGTTCCTAAGTATTGCATTAAGATGATCTACCTTGTAAATGAAAACAGTGCTCATACTGTGAGTGTGGTCACCTCTCCACAGATCTGACCTTTAACCTGCTCCGATGGCGTCACTTTATCGCCATGGGATAGATACATGTAATTCTATACTGTAAAACATATTATACAAAGCAGTGACATCTTCATGGAGACAAGGTGGCGTACTGTCCAACAGCAGAGTTACACAGTTGTATCTTTAACTGTTGTTAAGCAATATCTGATATGGAGGTGCACTGAAAAAAATTGTGTGTAAATTAGTAGCCCCATACAAGGGAAATGCACACTTGGATTATGTTTTAAGATTGATTTCTGATCTAAGAATCATCATATACCTATATTATGAAAATGTAATGCTCAAAAGTTTATAATAATGACGAGTTTATAATACTGTTTTACCCTGTTCACCTGTAGTATCAGACCTTCATCTTCATTTCAAACAGTGCCATAGGAATATAAGACTGAGCCTAGTAACTGTTTGAGAAACCATTAGGGGTCTGTGCGTGTTCCCCTGACAGACTGTGCATAGTAATGCAGGCTATGGGGAAGCCTCTGTTTCAGCCCCGTAATAGCCCGTATGATGACACTTTATCTATAGTTTGTGCAGATAATCACCAAACCAGAGGGGCCGACCCCAGGGGCAGAGGTGCACCCGCTGACACTTGACATCTCTATAATTAACTGAGAAGGTCTAATCTCTGGCTCCAAACTGACGCACGGCCACACACCATTTAATATGCTTATAAGCAGCATGTATTATTCAAATATGCAGATGAGGCCTGCAGAGAAAACAGACTTTTTGACACAGGTTTTCCTCAAGCGTCGTGGCAGGCTAAAGGGGGCGCCGACGAACGTGCGGGAATTTTTATTGTCAAAGTTTGCTTCTTCTAACATCTTCGTTAACTAAAGACCTTGTCTGTAAGATACTGAACACCTACTAAACTAAATAAAGCTAATGCTACCACTCTAAGCCAGTCTATTAACAAACCTGAAGCGTAAATGAATTCTGGAATAGAAAGCCCTCTCCCTTCTTTTACGCTGCCTTTGCTCATATTAAAGGGATGTAATAAAGTTCCCCAGTACAGATAAACTGTAAAAGCAGCTCTTAGAGTCAACATGAGACTAATGTATGCAGTCTGCATGTAATTATAAAGCATTTTTATTGTCTGTGTTATGCTGGTGCACTGTTAGCATGTTAGTTGTTGGCATTACTACACTATATCTTCTGAAAGTTGTGCAAGCGTCTAAAAACTTCTCACAAGCAAATAATTAGGATGCTAGGAATGTGTTAGGAAAGTGAGGAAGTTCGGACCACTACAAAAAGTTTAAAATTAACACACTTTCTTTGTGCTTAGATGTCATTAAAGAGCGATCAACTTCACAAAGACAGGTTGGATTCTTTCTTCTGCCCCAAATCTACCGCAGCAGCAGAATCACCAGTCCCCTCAGCCTCTCAGTCGTCTTCACCATCAGTGTCTTGGGGGATGATATTGTCTATCTCACATCTACTCATTTCATTGGATCACTGCTGGGGGTCTAAGTACCAAGGTTTACCTATTTAATACACTATTCACCTTACACATTTGCCTTTGTCTCCTCGTGTTAAAGGTGCACTTTGTACATTTTCTGGTGAAGGGTCGGCCACCTGCATGTCACCATAGTGATGTTATTGCTTTGCCCAGAATGTTCCCCAGTAAAGCCTTTTACTTATCTAACTCCACAGAGACAAGTAGGAGATGCCACCAGGTCAAGGTTCAGGTCAGATCTGTGGAGAGGCAGCCCGCTCAGAGTAGAATGCATGTTTTTAAGGTATTTTTGAGCAACAAAGACACCTGTAATTGAATATATACAAGGTAAGTTTAATGCAATACAGTAGGAACATTCTAGGCAAAACAATAAAATCGCCCCTCACCAGAAAAGTTCCACAGTGCACCTTTAATATGATGTTTGGAGAATAGTCAGCCATCTTCGGGGGCTTTTTATGGATGCAGCGCTGGAAGAAAGCCGCTCTTATGTTCACTTTTGGCTTGAGTTGCTTTGGAGAGGTGGGCTGTGGCCGGGTCAGACGATGCACTGAGCCGGTAACACTACATGAAGCCTCAGCCCTCAGAGGGCCTGACCAGCACAGCCGCACACACACGCACACACAACCGCGCACGCACACATACGCACACACAACTGCACACACAACCGCACACACTTTCATTTTGGGAAAGGATTTCAAAAGACAGAAGTGTACCGTGCATTCTCATACATTTGCCTCTTTGAAATCCATATTCATGATTAGGAGATTTGTAGCTGAATTAAAAATGGATGCCTCACAGCAGTTTAAACTACAGTGAGGTCATACATTCTGGCACGTATCCATGCAACATTATTATCAGTCTGTATTTTGTGAATTTATCATTTAATACCAAACAAGAAATCTATTGTGTTGTAAGCTCTTTGTAATATTCAGATCATCTACAATTGACTTTATAGAAGATCTTACGAAACTGTCTCACAAATCATTTTACTGGTACTGGTTTGGCCACAATTTGAAACCAATTTTTAATGTTTTGACACATGCTCGTCACCAAAACATTTATTCATCTGCTTGTATATTCTTCGACACTGAAGTACTTCATATATTGTAAGCTATACTCAGTTACAGCACATTTTTTGTAATGAATGTATGTAACTTTTCTGATTGAGCATCCACCACATACTTGTCTTCATGGAGATGTTATTTCTAGGGATGCACCAATCCGGCCTTTTTAGTTCCAATACAGATTTCAGTACTACAGCTTTAAGTATTTGCCCAACACCTGATATCAACCGATATCAGTGCAGAGACTGAAAACAGCATTTATTTCCTTCACCAACAAAAAAAATTTAAATAAAATAAGACAAAACTGATCCAAATGTGTTATGTAGCGGTTATTCATCCTTCAAGTAACTACAACAGCTTTGTTTAAATAAAAGTTCAAACATTCTGAGACTTTCTGGTCCAACTATGACCAGTATCGTAAATAGTCTTATTACATCGACTTATATGTCCAACCAGGATATCGAGTGAACCGATATTTGGATGCACCGATACCAGCATTGGATTGGTGCATCCCTATTGCTTTGCCTGAAATGTCCCACTATAAGGCATTAAACTTCTCTATCTCCACTGAGACATCACAAGCCAAGTTAGCCATGTTATCCAGTCTGATGTGTAGAGAGGTGACCCCATTCACAGTAATATATATATATATATGTTTTTACCATAAAAACAGCTGCAATTGAATAGCAGCAACACATCAGTTTCTAATCTGATGTTTAAATTTAACTGAATCATTTTTGTCACATTTATTGACACTAGCACAAATGGGAAAATCCACAAGCAAGTTAGCCATGTTATTGACACTAGCACAAATGGGAAAATTCATGGCAAAAGCGTAACATGGGTTCAACCATTTACAAACCTTTACTAATTAGTTACAGTATAAATAACAACCCTAAACTCTAAGGGTTAGTCGCTCCCACACTCAAATGACAAACAAGCCTAAATTACCCTTGCCAACGAATACCACTAATGCTATAAATAAAATCTAAAATGAAATGGAAACACATATTTAGTGAATATTTGCATATATTTGTAATAACATTAGTTTACAGTGATAATTACCATGTTGGATTAGCCTCTCTATTGTCTCATTTAAACAGAAAAAACACAAAACGCTGTCTGCAGTTTTTGCCCCCAGTGTCAGACGTATTCCCCCTTCACTGTTTGTCTGCTATTGAACCATCAAATGATCGTTTTGTTCCTTAAAGCTGCTAAACATTTGTAAATGAGAGTTTGCATGTGTTAGGCTCCATCCTCGGTGTGAGCTGGTGCCTGAAGCTGCCCTCTGCCCAAAACCATGTCTCACCCTATCCCAGCTCAGCGATTCAAATGCTCCCCCTTGTCTGATGTCCATTCTGTGAACATCCAGGGTTTTAATTTTAATTTAATTTAATATTTTTTATTTATTTTATTTGTATTTGTATTTGTATTTGTATTTTATTTTATATTTATTTATTATTTATTTGTCCAACTTTGCCAAATTGTAAAAAAATAAATAAATACAAATTTAAGAAAATGAAAAAACCTAGAACTCATATGGTATTATCGCATTTGACATACAAGATATGAGATTCCATTTCCTTAGTCCACTCTTTCTTTTTACAATTTGAAGTGGTTGCCTTAACTTGTGATCAAGATTTGGAGATGTTTCCTTGGATGCTGCACTTTCGGATTTGTATTCCATTTCTTCATCCCTATAGCTTAATACACTATTGTCTCACCAGGCTTATAAAACATATACTTTCCGTGTTTAGAACATAACACAATTAGCCCCATTTTATGATCTGGTAAACTGGTGAGTCTTAAGGAGCTGGTATGTTTGAGGATGGGGTTACATGGGGCCGTTCCAGGAGACACATTTAGGATTCAGTTAAACAGCATGTGTGCAGCAGTTATGGTTTTACATTGTTCTCACTACTACAGTTATATGTGCTGCTGTAAGTTCAGACTGGCTTTTCAGACATTTTTACTTACATATACTGATATTAAATGAAGAAAGTATGTTTACCTTAATGAATATGTTATGGTGTAAAGTTGAATCATTTGTTGTAATATTGTTATTGCATTGCCTGGAATGTTCCACAGTGTGGCATTTGGTCACATGGAAATAGTCACATTTTTATATAGCGCTTTTCCACCTTCAGGGCACTCAAAGCGTTTTACATCAAGGAACCACTCATCCATTCACACACACATTCTTACACGCACAGTGTCACTGGGGGCGCGGTGGGTTAAGCGTCTTACCCAAGGACACAACAACAGCATTCATCTGTGGGAGCTGGAATTGCACCGCCAACTGTGGGTCAGTGTATCTGACCACTCAACCAATGATGTTTATGTTGACAGTGGGATTTGAACTGTCAACCTTCTACCAACTGAGTTACTGTTGCTCCATTTAACTTGTGTATCAGGCATTTTTCAATGACAGATGTTTTTTAAGGCTAAATACATACCTTAAAAACATGCATTCTTTCTGTCAGTGGGCTCACCTTACCTGCTCTGTACTCTGTCCTGGTGACGTCACCTGTTTGTCTCTTTGGAGATAGATCAGTTTAATGCTATGTTGTGGAACATTCCAGGCAAGTATGTCATTTACAGTGTAAAAACCTGCAGTTCTTGGTCCAAACAGTAAATAGACACTGACTTGTGTGATACAGTTGAGATATGTTTAAATATTACTGTAAATGTACAATATTAAACCACATTTTCATTGGCAATCAGTCAATACAAAATGTGTTCAAAATGGATGGCATACTGACAGTACCAGGATGTGCAATATCTCTTGTGGAGGGAGCGTTTAAGTGTTTAAGTACAATGCTAAACTTTCTTTTTGTCATGTCCTCTTAACATTATCCTATCCCCCTCTTTTTTTTCACCCTTGTCTTTCTCCTGATCCCTCCATCCTGCTGCCCGGCCGAACACCGCCAAATCTAGTGGTCCGAAGCAGAAGTGGTGTTTTTACTGATTGAAGATCAAAGTGGCAAAGTCTCGTCCCTGAAGCCCGCCCCTTCTATTAGCTGCCCTTAAGAACAGAGGAAAGCGTCCATTTCTCCCACATCAATGGCGCTTCATAATCAATTGAAAAAGACACTTGTATGGGGATGCAAATCTTATCTTTGTCTTATTAGCGCTTTTAGAAGACGCATGTCAGGATTTAATGTTATGATATGAAAGGGGGCGCTTGTTTTAATCTAAAGATGCAGAGGCGTTAGTAATGGTCCGAATCAAAGCACTGGGACTGCGGTAATTACTGGGGGAGTTTGCCTATCCTTATTAATATTGATCAAATATGACTGTGATCCAGAATCGCGCCTCTGATGAGTTTGGGAGGTGGTTAACAAGCACAAAAGACCAACGCGCCTCTTGTTTCCGAGCTAAAATCATAACTTAGTTTGGTTGTCATTTGGACCAGGAAAAGAAATGCTTTGCCTAAATCTGGTTAACAAAGATAATTCAAGGTCACTTTTCATTGGGTTAACACGTAGAGCGAAGTTTGCATGCATGAATTGGTTTATATTTTAAAAATGTATTCTTAGTATCTGTGGTTGTTTTGCCTGGATTGTTCCACAGTATCAACCATTTTATTACAGGGTTTTAGTTGCTCAGAAAAACATAAATTCTTACTAGAAGCCGGGTCATCGCTCCACAAATCAGCCATTCTGTGGAACATTTCAGGCAAAGCAACAGCATATCTGCTGAGACAAGCAGATGCTGGATTCTCAAAGTTACACTGTGCTTCTTTAAGTAATATTATCTTAAACAGTGGGCATTCGATTGACATGCATCTTGAGCCATTACAAAACATATAACTCATAGAAATCTAACTACAACGAATGGAGACGACATTTTGTATTTGTATTCATAAACTTAGGCAGAATCTGATCAAGGTAACTGATTGGTACCACTTTACAATAACTACACCTTAATTAGCCTTAATAAAGCATAAACAAAGATTTAGCCTAATTAATGCAAACTTAATTAATACTCTAACTCCTAAGTCCCCTTAATTAAGCAGTTATTAAAGAAGACCTATTGTGCTTGTGTCAGCTATATAGTTCTAATCTATGACACCTGTGGATCATTATGTTATAATGTGGACATTTTAAATTGCAATATTCATCTAAAACGACTTAATAACGACAGCTGACGTTGCTGTAAACGTAGCTGTCGGCCCCTCCTATGGATAACTGAACATCACACTAGCGAGTAGCAGATTTTTTTTCATTTGTATCAAAATGACAAAGCAACACTGATGAATCCTGACTGTATCATCGATGAAGAAAATAAAACTGAAGAACGAAGTAAGTACAGAGTGGACGTATAATGGTCGTGGTGAAAACAGGGATTGATCGGCAATATGGCATCTTGAAAATAAGCGATTAAAGATTGCTCAAACATGCACGAACCACTCCAAAAACAACTTTGAGAGTGTAAATGAGAAGACGAAACAACTATAACATGGTAAAAAGTCGATTTTGCATAACAGGTCTGCTTTAAGCCTGAATCACTCTTAGTAAACTCCTTGTTCAGTATGAATTAAGTCTTTGTTCATGCTTTATTAAGTCTATTAAAAGTATAGTTATTATAACATGTTACCACCTGATTTATTCTCTACCTGTTGTACATCTGGCTGCAGACGTGATGTGTGGATCTTATACTGAGGTCTTAAATTTGCTGGACAAAACGTGGCATGACAAAGCGGCGCTGATCACAGAGCCTTAAAACAAGTGTATTTTGAAGTGTAAATAAGGCCGCTGCTCCTAAGTGCTGCCGCTAAGGGGACTGTTCCTGCACAGCGTATCCCCACACTTAGAGAGCCATCCGATGTTAAGTGAGACCTAAGTGGCGACCAAAGACATGTTTAGGAAAAGACATCAAACATCACACAAGATGTTGCAAAAAGGTGGAAGTGTATTAGTTTCATTGAGATTCAAAAAGCTGGTTCCTGCAGCTAAACCAGCCGCAGAGAGCCACCCATGTGGAAAGCATTGATCGCTGCTCAGAGAAGCCTTCAGGAGAGCGGCGGACACAAAACTTCAGGCCAATTGATTTTTCTGCATTAATTTCTCAATTAGGAGAGCGGAGGATGACCACAAGGGCCACAGCCAAAAACAGTGAGTCTGGAGGCCTTTGCTGGGAGATGTACTGTGTCCGTGTGTTAGACCTCCCAAATGCAGAAGCAGTGTTTTATGATTTTGAATGATTTTAGGATCAATGTTTGGGAAAAAGGAATACCTGAGAGGTAATCAATACGGAAGCCAACTGCGGCCCCCGTCGGTGTCGAACATTCAAACAGAAATGAGGAGACCTGTTACTGTAGCTGAGAGCGCACATCCACAACAAAGACTTTAAACAAAGACAAGAATCTGCATTTAGAAACACTTTGTCTGGACTGTTTCTTCACTTCACAAACTCTACTCAACTCTGTTTCAGTCACTGACACTTTCTGACCTTAACTTATGAGCTAATAATTACTGGTTGCTAACTACTGGTGTTATGTTGCTAAATACTGGTTCTGTACTGCAATGCTAAAATAATAGTTGACATGGAAGGATTTGTTTCTTTCTCCAAAAATCCTAATACAGAAGTAATCTGTAGTTACCGTTAGTTATCGTTATACAAACCAGCTAAAGAAAAGGTTCAATCTTAAAGGTGCACTATGTATGTCATTTTTTTGGTTTGCCTGGTATGTTCCACAGTATGGCAGTATTAAACTTATTTATCTCCATGGAGACAAGCAGTTTATGCCATCAGGCTAAGTTACAGGTCAGATCTATGGAGAGAGGAGACCCTACTCACACTTGTTTTCACACGTTTTCATGTATTTCTGAGCCATAAAAACATGGTAATTTGACAAATTCAAACAGATATGTTAAATACCATAATGTGGAACATACCAGGAAAAACAAAAACATCTCCATGGCAGCAGACCCTCAACCAGAAAAGTTCCACAGTGCACCTTTAAGTACTTAAGTAATGAATCTATCAAGGTAAGTTTCAAATCATAAAAACTGTTTTGTAATTGCATCCTGTTTTCTTCTTCTTCGATGTTTTTGACGTCACAATCCTGAGTCTGATTAATAGATTTGCATTTGCTATTCTGTGTGGGGCTTTGTTAGCACATAATGGTGGCAGTACGTGACAAGCCTTTACATCCACTACAACCTGCTCACAACTTAACCTTGTACGGCGCTTTTCTTTTTGGCATCCCATTGTACAAAGCCCATAGAGTGATGTCTCATTACCGCGGCTCCTTTGCCCATTCTTCTTAATGAAAAACATCGCCAAATGAACGCTACATTATATTCTCTTTTTCTTCCTCTTGATAAATTGTGGCACTGAAAGGCAACTCATTTGGCTCAAGGTCGTAACTTGGCGGCGTTGCTTGTTAATAAGTGCGATTGTTTCTCGAGCACCGCTTTGCAGGAACTTACGGTAATCAAAGAAAAACAGTTGTGGTTTATTGCAAATGAGCAGCGGTGTCAAGTTTGAAATTTGAAGTTTTTCTTACAATATCTATTCATTTCCTGCAAGGTTGATGCTACAAAATGTAAGTGGACAAAATGGCCGAACAAAACATAGCAATGACCAAGGTAATAGCTTTTTCAGTGTCTTTTTTTAAATGAATTTAATGTCAAACAAACTTGCACTTTTCAGCGTAGACACTCAAAGGATGTGACAAAAGTGAAGCAAAGTTTAAAAGAACCCACACATGAGTACAAAGACAGCTCTCAAACTGCCCTTCAATTTTTAATTAGTGAGTCATTGTCCGAAGAAGACACCGGTCCTCCTACGGCTTCCTGTTTGGGACAAAAATACCTCCAGTGAAAATCACACAATCGGGGATAATACCAGACCTGAAGCTCCATTCAAAGTGGTGGAGGGTCCGGTGTGAGCCCAGGAATTTGACAAAGCAGGGGTCAACAGGAAGGACTTTCTATGTGTCCATCTGGCCCTACTAAAAGAGCAATTATCCCACATTATTCTGTCCAGGAGGTTAGGCATTGTGTTTGAATAAAGCCTAAATGTAATTGGCATATACTATATCATAAATGAGACTAATTACACATTACAACTCATTATCCATTAGCTGCTAAATACTTCACTTCACTCATACTGTCAGTCTTACAGTTAGTTGCTTGCTAATTAATTTTGTTATTAGCATTATGGCTTAGTTCTGCCCACTTTTGGTTCCTGATCCACAACTTGGGAAACACTTTTATTGCTTTTTAATGCTGCCTGGCTGGCTAGGTTTGCTCTCTAAACAATTAGATCACATAATAGCAAATAGTGAAAAAGATAGCAAGTAAATAATTGCAACAGCGGATAAGTGCCAGCGCCACTGTATTAGCAATGATCCTTGGGTTGCATCAGTCTAAATACATACATAATTAATATGATTAGCATTTAGCACGTGCATTTCTTACACTTTATGGCTGGTGTAAGCAAGTAGGAAGGGATGAGGTTTGGACTTTTAATATTCATTGTGCTGGTGTAACTGATATTATTTTAAAATCCACAGCAAGGCCCACAAGTTTATGTTATAGTGAAGTTCACAAATTAACTTTCACTTTTGTAAAAATAAAAACAAAAAGATATTTGGAAATGGGATATAATGTTCAAATGATTGTGTAAACGTAACGTTTCTTTTTTCTCATAGTCTGTAAAAAAAAAATATAATCTGAACAAGGAACAAACTTGACACATGGGTACACAGAGACTGGGGGCAGCTTAGAAAAAAATGGTGCCAAATGTTCAATATTAGACACCAAAATCACAGATACAGATAATGGAGCCGATATATCGCCCATCCCTAGTGTTTACTACCTCAGCTTGGTAATAAAAAAGTTATTTTTTATTTATTTTTTTTAAAGACATGATAGGCTATACAACTTTTTCTGTTTTTCAAGGAACTTCGTCACAGGTAAGCTGCAGGTGTGTACTGTTGATCTCTGAGTAACATTTAAGTGTCTGATGATGAACTATCATATTTGTCTCTGTGAACCTTTTCCTCTGTTTGTTCTGGAAGTCTCGGACAGTTCCCATCTTGTCTGGTCTGCCAATGATACACCCTTCTCCAATACTTTACAGAGACATGTAGTCTGGACCACAGACTGTATAAAGAAGTGAACTAAGGGAGTGTGACGTCACCCATAGCGTTCGGCTCCAGTCAAATGAAGCTCATCGAGGCTAAAGCAGTTATAGGGGCAAATTTGGAGCTGAGTTCCATATTTGGAATTCTGACCGCGAGTATCATAGCAACCAAAGAGCCAATCCGGAGTGAGGCTGTTGAAGATAATGCCCACTCACACATCTGGTTTAGCAACGAGTGGGCGCTTAGCAATACTGCCAATCAAACATGTTGCTAACGTTAGTGAGAGCGACCTCGGGGAAAGAAGGCTCCTCATTTGTCTCTTATTAATGTTCATATCTTGATTGATGGACACAATAGTGAAATAAAAATACCAGGATCATGTAGAGTGGGTCAATATGAACATTTTAAGACCAAAATGATGAGCCTGACAGCAGCAGTTACAGAGAGAGGGGTGACAGTTTTTCAATGCAAAGTGAATTGGAGCCAGAATTGATGGAGGTGGAAGCGCGCCCATGCTCACTTCCTATTTGGAACCAGGCGGCTAGCGGGTTAGCTACATCCATTTATATATACAGTCTATGGTCTGGAGGCTGGTCTTATCTCCCCCAGTAAATGTAGAGTTTAGATGGGTATGATTGACAGGTGGATTAGCCAACCAGGGACATGCATGATCCATCCTTATCCAAACAAACTTAGCCTCTGGACTGGAATTATGTGGTTGTCACTATGGAGATAGATAAGTTTAATGGTAAATGGTCACATTTGAACTGCCAACCTTTGAATCAGTGAACACACTACCAACTGAGCTACTGTGGAACATCCCAGGCAATAACATCAATAACATCACCATGCACCAAAAAAGTTCCATAGTGCACCTTTAGTGAAATGGTAAATTTGGTATGTGTGTAGTGAAGTTGATTGATAAAAAAAATAAACAGTCAATAAGCTTTAAAAACCTGAACATCTCACTAACTGTTCAGACCAATCAATAATCTAAAATCTCATATCAAACCTGAAGCCACTTGAAGCCAGAAAGAAACACTGCCCTTGTCTCATTTGCCACAATTTTCCTGTACTTTCGTGTTTCCATTGTAGATAATAAGTGATGTTTATATAAGATGACTGACTGCCTGTAGTCATGTACAACTTCTTTAGTCAATACTCACACTATCCCCTTTATAAAGATTTCTAAAGCACTCATAAATGTGACTTCAGCTTTGCATTCACACCATTGTGTCAAATGATTACAGCGCCGGGTCAAACAAACGACTCTTCTATACGTACAATAGGAGGAAATAAATATATTAATCTGCACATATGAGCCATGCAGCCATTTTCTCTGCATTTGCTGTGTTTTGATGTATATAAATCACCAGCCTGCAGTGACGGAGCAGAGATTTGCACACAGTAATTAGAATAATTGCAAAACCAGAATGTTGGAGTGTAAAAAGTGCGTATGTGGATTTAACAAGCACCGGAAAGAGTCCCCCATTAACACGCGGTCTTCATATGTG
>KN475137.1:0-27295 GCA_000787095.1 Periophthalmodon schlosseri
CCTGTGTGCGTGTGCCTGTGTGCGTGGTCGGGCTCTGGCTGAGCTTGGAGACAGGAGGTAAAGGCCTCCGGACACACCTCTGCAGCTCTGGCCCCTCGTGGTGAAGCTGAGGCTTAGAGCAGGACTGGACTGGACACAGATCATGGATCATAAAACCTGCTGGCTCAAGGGCTGGCAGCATACTTAACTTTACACACTTTCTGCCAATATTTCTCTCTGCTGTGTAAAAGATAGGAGTAATTTTCAGCTATGTAACAAATTTCATCTTTTAAGAGTAGTTTAATAATTTCAAACTTGAGTTTGATACTAAGGAAAAGGCTTGATACGCGATACCAATTTCGATACCACAATGACTAAACTTAAATTTAGCACAAAAAAAATGTTCTTTAAGTTAACATGTGGTTCTATGCTGGTGTTGATGAGAACGTGTAAATTTTGTCATGTTTTTTCAGTATTGATACTTGTTAAGTTGAGTATCTATTTTTGATACTGGTTCTAGTATCGATTAGTATCTGATTTTTGATACTTTTGACAACCCTACTGCATATACTGTAGTTCGGCTGTTGGCCATTTTAAATCGAACAAAACAAGATTGAATTGTCTTTGTTGTTGACATTTCATTATAGAGCTGCACAATATATTGCAATCAAATCCCAATTTGAGTTACTGCAATTATCAAATCACAAAGGCTGCAGTTATTTTTAGATAGATTATCCTCTGCAATGAACAAAATATCCTGTGTCCTCAACAAACAGGTTCTGAAATTCACAGGAGTCTTGTATTAGTTACCAGTTCATATTTCAGTGTTCTCTCAATTCAAATCACAAAATCGCAAAAACAAAGGAATGTTTCAAGAAATACTGTTGTCACAATGTTGGTCTTGTGGATTATGTTTCAGTCTTGAACATGTTAGAGGAGTCTAAAATTTTCTTGGCTAATTATTTCCCATTTTCTTTTAAAGCCAGATCATTTTAAGCGCTTGTCTTAGCTGTTACGCATTTTTATGATTTTAGCTGCATGGTAAGAACATGAATAATGCAAGATTATGAACCCACACATGCTTATCTGTATGGACTAACACAGACTTCTTTATACAAATGACATTTATAAGCATGCATTTCTTATTCATAAAGTTCGTCCAAGGGCAAACTGTGTCAAAAGAGTCAAGCAAAAGCAGCCTTTACAAATAGTCCTACTTGCTTACACAGTCATGACCGACCTTTTATGAGCCAGCAGAGGTCGATTAGTCATTAAAATGCCAGCTTGATTCGGCCATGTAGAACGTATTATTATTACCTATGTTCAGTGGTTGTAGTCATTTCACACAGTAGCGATTCGGTGACAAATAATAACTACGTCAGAGCTTTTGAATATGAGTAACATGTAGACTCTTTGTATGGAACTAATAGGATTGAGATTGCAGCATGTACCAGTCACCAAACATGCTGTGCACCTTAGTGAGAACAGGCTGCTGAAAAGAGACACGTCGTTTGAGCCGTATAATTTTAGAACAGGAGCAACGTGTTCTCAACATGTCACATTACAGCTCGTGTTCTCAGCATGTCTCAGTACAGATGGCTTTTAACATATTTTAATGATCACTGGATGTTTATGTCCGGTGTTAATTTATCATGTGTGCTACCAGCCTCCAAAACTTCAAATCACGCTTTCTGCTTTCCTGATTGGCACCAGTAGTCCTAAAAAAGTCCAACGATACTAGATAGGGCTGTGCAATTAATCCAATTTGAATTGAGATAGAGATTCAGTCATTTTTAAAAGTAAATGTTTCTTTATGTACAGGATTAATATTGAAACACATTTCTATTTGTTTGTAATCAGAAAAAAATACATTTGAATTGTAAATTATGATTGATCAGTATAAGGGAAATTGTGATTAATTTTTTTCTGTTATATCACCCATCTACAATGCTGGGACAACAACGAAAAAGAAATGCCTGGACAATAACTTACAAAACATCCATTCAAAACCGATGCAACTTCTTGCCTATGCAGAAGTGTGAATGTGATGTTTTTCATCTGAATATGAAAGGCTCATTTGAAATGCGTGGCAAATGCTGTCTTGGTTATTCAACTTTAACTGTCATTAAGACATTATTATAAATATATATACTGTCTTTATCTGTCCATCCATCAGGTAAGTGAACCTGTGTAGTTGCAGAGAGTAACAAATATGGGTTATTATTATATCTTGGGCTTTAGTTTTGGTACCACTAATTGTTTGGATTATCATCATTAGCTTAGTAGAAGTACCCTAAATCTTACTCTACATTTTCTCATATAAATAAAATGTGTTGTCAGCCCATTATAAATATTGATTAAGTGTTGAATAATAGTTTGAAAAAGTAATTAAAATAGTTGTATTTTATTTATTTTTCAGAATGACCTTTTTGTTGGATGGCTTATGGTGACATTTAGCTTGAAAATGGTTGGTTGGCTTTGAGGAGAAATTTATGGTAAGGGATTTCTGGGCCAAATATAAGAGACAGAGGGCAGTACTTCTTATAAAAGAGAGTTAAAAAAAAAAAAAAATCATGCACAATCGTGGGGAATAGTGTGCTTAGTGTGTTTTTACCCACTTTGAGCCCAAACTAAGTAAGTACTAGAGATCGACCGGTAAGCTCTGCCGAAATTTTTGGCCTGATATGTAGGACCGATTTTGATAATTTTCCCCAAAATATGTGATTTGAAATGACTACGAACTCAAGTACTGTCTACACATTGCACCGCTTTACATAATATTATAGCAAGAACAATGGTATTTTGACATCCATCGCCTTGTTTCATTTTAAACCTTTACGAGAGCAGAGGTACATTTTGTGCAGTCCCTTTTTTGCACTAAAGTGGTCAAATAAAGCTTTATGTCTTTCGTTTTATCAAGTGGTCAGCCCAAACAAAATATCGGTCTATGCTTGAGATTGAAGATCAGTAGCCAGTATGGTAAAACCTGCAAATATTTGGTCTATCTAAGTACTTTAACTTTTGTATATATGGCAAGCTAATTAGCAACCATACCATTCAATGATGGATTAAACAGTGTGGTGGAAACTGAATGCTCAAAACAGCATCCTCCCATTTGTAAGACTTGTTTGTACAAAGTAAGGCACAATTTGACAAAGCAGTGTGCGTTCTTGCTTCTTTCACTTAGCTTTTCCATTCAATGAAATCTTTCCTTTGATGTGCATGGTGTCATTATATTCAGCTAATAAGAAAAAGTGACACAAATGCATTTGGAAATATTAAGATCTTGCTTAGAGCCAGCTGAGGCTTCTTGGGGAATAGCCAGGCGAGCGGAAAAGAGGGCAGCAGATTTAGCTAAAGATACAGCACCTCAAAATGAGAGAAAACTCCTGAAGCAGAAACCACACAAGTGCTCCTCCGAGACCGAACGTGTCAGAGAGATGAGACACTGTGGCGTTTAATTTGCTTTTACATGTATTTTGGGGGAATGATGGACTTCCAATGCATGTTTCAATAATGACACTTGTTCCCATAGGTTTTGTTCAGACTATGGTGGTACAAATACTTTCTATATGGATCATTTTCTTTCATACAATTTGTGCACATTGAATGTCACTTATTGCACTTATTTCATATTTACAATAGAATATACCTTATATGTTAATGACAATACAAGGAGCAACAAAGTGAGATTTTGTTATGCCAATGTCTAGTCCATGTTCTTTTTAGACTATGGGGGAGAGCCATAACCATAACCCTAAACTTAATCCTATGCTATTAATGGAAAACACAGACTTCATTCTCTTTCTCATGTTAGCTACACATGCCAGGGTAGATGTTAATGATAACTATATTTGCAGTTTCTTCTGGTATTCCTTGCTTGATTTAAATTGTGCAAGCTGTACTAATATCTTGCAAGATCCTGTCATGATTTTTGAATGGCAAGCCATCTTCAAAGTGCTCAAACAAACTGACTTGTGGCCATTGATTTGTACGGAATATGTGATTTCTTTGTGCTTTCTTTATTGCTATGTTATGCAACCTATATGCAAGAACTAGACCGCGAAAATAGGTTGACATTTCTAAACTCTCTGATCCCATTTAGATTTTTTTTTTGCGTCATTGCTGACATGACTCAAAGCGGCTCAAAGATGTTTTTTTAAACCCAAACATGTAAGAGCAGGCTTTAATGTCTGCAGGGGGCAGGAATCAAGCCTCTAAAGATAGCACTGGAAACCACAGGCACAGACTCAAAACTGAAGCGGAGCAAAAGTTTTAAAGCGTGAAACAATCGTTGATGTCATGTCAACAAGAATAATTATGTAGTGATGGAAAGAAATTGGGGAAATTTAGGGGCAGTTTGGTTGGCATTTTGGATGGTGAACCGTCGCAGGTATGTTAGAGATCCACTGGCAAACAGCCCATCACTCAAACAAGGGGTGGGTGATATTGACAGAAATAAATCTCTTTTTTACTATTATTATCATCACGATGACAATATTATGACAGTCCATCAGTATGGTGTCAAAATCTGCCTGTAAAACGTAAATGGACTGTAAAATCAACTAAAAAATCTGCCGCGTCCCTCATATTCACAAAAAAATACTTCGTGCTGTGTGTGGTTTCCAAGAAATTATATTTTTACCAATAGTGTCACAATTCACACTAACTGCATTTACATGTGTGTGTACAGATTTTGTGTTTGTGTAGTGGTAAACGTGCACGATGGAACTTTTCTGGTGGAGGGTCTGCCACCTGCTTGTCCGCAGGGAGATGTTATTTCTTTGCCTAGAATGTTCCACAGCATGACATTTAACTTATTCATCTCCATGGAGACCAGCAGGCGACAGCAAGTTACAGGCTAGATCTGTGGAAAGGTGAGCCTGTTCACAGTAGTGATGCATGTTTTTCATTGCATTTCTTTTGCAATGAAAACACCTGTAAGTGAATAAATGCAAGATAAATATGTTTAATACCATACAGTGGAATATTCCAGAAAAGTTACTTATTATACCTTTAAAATGAATCCGTAAAAAATGTGCGGTAGTTCTGACACATCAAATTAAATAAATGTAATACAATTTCGATACTGCCATATTAATTCTCACAGAGTCCGGGGCAATTTGATGAGTAGCTACTAATGACAACTAATTGCATTACGATCACACTGAGTGTCAAGCTATAGCTCACAGTCAAAAGAAATGATGATAGAGCAGAAGACATATTAGTTGAGGCTGATCTGAAGTCTAATGCGTGCACCGGTAACTGCATCTGTCTGAAGCTCTCTGTAAAATAACCCAACTGCAAATGCAAAATCAGTCTTGAGAAGTATTTGCAGAAAGGACTTGCTCAAAAGATTGAAATGTGATACAATTGGGAGCTCAGGGATGAGAGGTATTTTCTTCAAGATTAGTTTCAAGTTACAAGAAAAAGAGAGTGTTGATGTCCCGAGTGAGATTGTTTCGATTAAGATTGTGAAGAAAGACCTGGAGGGGTGAGGACCTGACTTTTAATAATGCCACTGCTGCAGTGGCTTTATGTATTTGTTTGTTTTGTGCACAAAGATGCACTTTTCCACAGTTATCATAACATTAATAACACAACATTATGAGAACTGTTAGTATTATAGTCTTGTCACGATTCCAAGGAAAAGGTCTTGCGAGTCGACACACATTTCTCTTTTTTTCAACACAAAAAGTAGTTTCTTTGATATTAGGCTCAAGACTGTTCTAAAACTATTCAGGAAATGTACATTTTTGTATCTGAGTGATTTTTTTCAGTATCAATTCTCATTCAAGTGAGTACAGTTTGGATAGATAGCTACAGTTTTAATAGTACTGATTAGCACCTTGGTATTGTTTTTTGGCAACCCTAGCAACTGTATAGCCTTCAAGTTGATATAATTGAGTATAAAGATTGGCATAGTCGTCACACATCATAGAATTTTATAGATTTTAAAGATGCTAAATACTAAACTTGGTTAATTCAAGAATTCTGATAGTACTGCGTAATGTAGTATTGACCATGTATTCACCCATAATTCTATTGGGATATCCCACAGCTCTTTGGTTACACTTTTAAACATTATTTGACGTTTGATCCCGACCTATACGCTGATTGAAACAGAAGCTTGTACCAGAATGTACTTTGTAAATGTGTTGCATATGGGGTTGTTTTGTAGACAGGTGAGCTTTACTGTTGTTTGATTAGTGCACTTCATCTTGCCAGTTTTATATAAAAAATGTCTTTGCGCATAGCAGTTTCTCATCAAAAGATAATATTGGTTTTATATTGCCACAGAGCTTTTGAGCCACACTTTCCACTTTATGAGTAATAGACAGTCTGCGTCGCAATATGCAAATGATCAGGAGGGTCTGATCGTCTATGAAAAACGTATCTATTGAAGAATATCCAACTTTTGAAAATGGATGCGTTTTTGAGCGAAATATAATGGGAGCTTTTTGTTTTGACGGCAACAGGCAATTCCTCATAATTAATTGAAAAAAACAAAAACGACAATTAAAACTCAGTGGGATTCTCAAAGTTGACAGTGATGAATGGAGAGAGGCTAGGAGCTTTAATACACTCAGAGTGCTTTGTAAAGTGCTGACACCACTGACGACAATTCTCCAAAGTCATGTGTTTATTTTAATCAACCCGGGGCCCATTACTGTCACACAAAGCGGCTAATGTCAGTGTTTCTATCCCAAGCCAGCACTTGATTGGCCTGGTTGTTCTTCTTACTGTAAATCCAGGCCACAGTGCTTCCTGACCACCACGTGACCAATTTCTAACCATTAAGCTACTAATGTGAACAGTGGATTAATCTTATCTAAATGATCATGACAAATCGTGAATGTAGAAATAAACCCAATATCAGACACATTCAAAATAAATAATTATACTGCAAAAGAATATCTAGATCTAACTTAATGGATCTAACTTCATCTTCATCTTGAATTAAAAATCACATACTTTATTTTAGTAGTTTTGACAAGTAGTTTTTGACTGTATTTACATGATAGAACAGAATTATTTAAAGCTGCACTATGTAACTTTTTTGGCGGATGGTCCAAACCTGTAGCTCTTCGCCTCATTCCAAGTAGCTCCCCAAAGGATTTAGAAGTTCTCCATATTGCGCTGAATAATTTAAATGTGATTAATCACGTCTGTTATCATAATAAATGTATCATTTAAATGTCTCATTTTGTGCACTGATATTTTCATTTATGGTTTATGTTTATAGGCATTTATATATACCCTATACAAAGCTATAGTTGTTACTTTTATATCAGCTCAATTGTGTGCAACCCCTAAAAGGAATAGCTCTCGGCCATTTTCGTTTTAAAAAAGTAGTTCACCAGGGGAAATAGTTTGGCGACCTCTGGCCTAGAATATTTCACAGTATGGCATTATTGCTCAAAAGATATTGAAACATATACACTATTATTGTATTATTTTCTGACATGTAACTTGGCCTGGTGGCTTCTCGCCAAGGAGGTAGAAAAGTTTAATGCCATACTGTGGGATATTCCAGGTAACTCAGTGACATCTCCATGGAGACAGCCAGATGGCAAACACCCCACCAAAAAAGTTATATAGTGTACACTAAAAATAATATACTTGCAATGCGCTTTACAGGCTTGTCAGAGCCTCTAATAGCACCACATGCTTGGTGTTGAGAAGCTATGTAGCCAAAGCAGCCCTGGGGTAGACTGACGGAAGCAAGGCTGCCAATCTGCGCCATCAGCTCCCCATTCATGCACACACCACAGGCCTATGGACACGACAGAACTTGGTCCAAGTGGGATTTGAACCTTCAATTTTTGGGCTGGTGGACAAGTGGTGGACCTTTAAGTTAGGATTTTTCTGACTTTTTTCAGTACATAGCTCCTCTTTTTTTATAACTAATAGTTGTTAATAGTTGTTGAAAGTCTGTGAAGATTATTTCAATACAGGTAATGAGTTAAACCATAATTGGTGAATCACAATTAACGGTCTTTTCTGAACATTCACTGAAAACTAGCTTTTTAATCTTGGTTGCTAACAAACCAAGAAAGCAATGGTGGCAAAAACAATGCTTTTTGATGAAGGAGTATGGGAACAACAAAATGGTCCGTGTACTGTAATTAATTAAAACAAAACATTACATCCAGATAGACATGAACAAATCCCTTTTTAAATGCTGTATTTTTGTGTTCATGGTGTTGTGAATCATCTCTTTGCTGCTTAGTCGTCAGCTGTGCTTTTCTGCTTCATACAAAAACACAGCATGGCGATTTACAGCTCATTCAAACAGCAGCAAAGTATGTTTTATTTCTACATGCTCTCCCTCTGCTCATCACACATCTCCTGGTGCCTCCTCACTGTGAACATGTAAACATGCTCTGCGCCGCTTTTGATTTGCTCTAATGCTTACTTGTTTACATCAGCACTGCATATTTTATCATTTAGTACGTGTGCTAGTAAGAATTCTTTTAAAATCAAATTATAAATCCAACCTGTGTAGACAGTTACATTTGTTTGTGTAATTACCTACTACAAATGAAGAAATTAAGCCAAAGAAATAGATGCTCCACTGTATGCCAAGATGCGGTTTTCATGAAGGTGCATATTTCTTCTCTACAGTATAATATCTGCACGAATCCAAGTTGGTTAGGTTCCCAGAGGTCTTCATTATGGGAGACTTACAGCCAGTAGCTTTTTGTCATTAAGACTCAGGTTCCCTCTTGGCAGCAGGACCTTGACATTTTTCACTATAGGGACACGGCGCACTGCAGGAAGAGCATTGTGCGACTTGTTGATGCTGATAATGGTCCAGTGGCATCACGACTGACTGCACTTGTACCATAGAGATTTTTAACACTCCATTTCTCACCTTTGTGGGTCAGGTTGTAACAGTTGTGCGATTATTCTGAAAAAGAACAAAATGTGAAAATGTTTAACTACAAAAACAAGCAGGGCATAAGCATGCTGTTGATGGTTATATTGTTAAGATATGAAAACTGCTACATAGTACAAGTAGTAGTATTAAAATACTGTTAATCCCACCAGTACATATATTGTGTATATACAATAATTATAGGAAAAACCATAGTTGACTATTGTATTTTCTTTACAATGTTGCACTGCCATTTATCCCCACTAGGGCTGCACGATATTGTTGAGGAATTTTGCATCCCCTGCATTGTCTGAGCAAGGACACCTCCAGTTCATTGTTGACATTTCTCTGTGGTTATGGCGTCATCCAACTATTACAGAATTTGTCCTTCTTTATCACTTTCCTTGGCCACTCGTCTCACAGAAACGGTCTGGTATGCACTTCTCATTTTATCTCGGCCAGCTTGTCTCCAGGCTGTCCGTCTTAGCTCCTATTTAAACCTCCTTGTGTGGAAGCATAGTCAGACTTGAATGGCGAACACTAACGTGCAGTGTCGAGTATATTCAAGTCACCGGATACCAGACTGATGGTAAGTAAACTTCTACTACCTCAGACATCCAGAGTCTCCTCCTCATTACAACTCTAGGACTCGTTAGGACAACACTTATTTTCCCTAACAAAAATGAGAAAAAAAATGTCATATTGATATTATTGCAGTATTTCAGCATCGCTGGCATAAGATCAGTTCATTTAATACAAAAATTTACTTGATTTACTAGTCAATCGTGTCAAAATAAAAAACAATATAAAGTGAGGACTTGATAATAAAATATGACTCAGTTAGGAAAATCATGAATACATTTTATTCAAAAAGATGTTGTTGTGTTATATTTATTTTCTTGGAGTAACAATTATTGTGTTAGCCAAGATTTCAATATCGATATTTTGGCGATATATTGTGCAGCTCTAATCCTCACTCTCTACATTCTTTTCACTCGCTCCAACTCACTCCATGTTTTCTCACTGCATACACAACTATCTTAAGGGACATGTTTTTATCTGGTTTTAATCTTTACCTTAAAAACATTGCAGTTTGTCTGATGCAGTCATTTTCAAACTCAACTTCTTCAGATCTACCTCCAGTCTACCTCAAATGCACCCCTCTCTTAACAACATGGCTGGTTTCACTACTGGGATGCACAGCTTTCATTTTTAAAAACTATTTTATCACACTTGACACTTATTTCCACCCTTTCCACCTGCTGGCCATGCCTCCTCACGTCTCACTCACACTCTCCTCTGCACTGGACTATTGACCCCAAGTGCCTGCTCTGCTCCCTGTAACCTCACCACTCCTCTCGGGTCTCTCTTATTCTCACTATTCTGTTTTGTGTGGGCTTATCTTCCATGCTTTCAGACCTGATTTTCAGACCTTTTCCATCTGAAGTTGTGTTTTGTATGGAAAATAATGTGTTTCTATTGTTACTAGAATCAAGGCCACTCTTTCTGTAGCTCATTTAACCTGTGTGCGCTCTGACTTTGTTTGAGCCTATAACCTGCCTTGTTTAATAATATCAGTTCTGCCTATAGTGAATAAATGTGATCCAAGGGGCAAGGATAGCCTAAATCATAAGTACAACTAATAACTTCACCTTAATTAGACTAGAAAGCATGAATAAATACAATTCATAATGAACAAATAGCTTATTTAGAGTGATTCAGACTTTGTAACTACTGGGTTAGAAGTTAGTGTCAGGGTACTGATTAAGTAGTTACAACAAAATGGTCCATGTACCATTAAACTATTTGCTCATTATGAAAGTCTTTGTTAATGCTTTAGTAAGGCTAACTACGGGTATATAAAGTGTTCACAAATCATCTTCCAAATTTTCCAAATCTTCCAAATGTTAACATTGACTCATTAAATGACTTGCAGAGTAAATTACAAACAGACTTAACATGATTTAACATACATCTCAGTGACCTTTTAAAGCATTTCTTTTTCTGTTTGTCAGGTGTGGCAGTGTGGGGGCAGTGTGGAGGTGTTGCCTTGTTCCCGTATCGCTCACATCGAGCGTGCTCACAAGCCGTACACAGAGGACCTGACGTCACACGTGCGACGAAACGCCTTGAGAGTGGCCGAGGTTTGGATGGACGAGTTTAAGAGCCACGTGTACATGGCCTGGAACATACCACAGGAGGTCAGACATCACACACAGATTCTACTGCTATAAATTATGTATTATTTAGGACTTTTATGCAAATAAAAATAAATTAGCTAAATGCTAATATGCTCCCTTGTGTTTTGTAATGGAGCTGCATACATTTAATCTATTAAATGTCAATTACCCTAAATGATATTGATTATTCATAATATGAAAAATGTTATGTGATTGGCTTTATTAGAGTTTCATTGTTTTGAAAACAGTCATTTTTTATGAATAATTGGCTCTCAAAACTTTTGAGTTTTAAATATTAGAAAAGTTTGTGCAATGTAGATGATTGCAGCATTCGACCTCCAGACTTGTGCCTTTATTGTTGAAAAGCACAGGGAGAAGCGAGATGTGTAAATGTTGCACAAAAGCCTATATTAAAATCCAGCAGACACTGCAGCATCGGTCATAAATCTGCAGGATTAAAACTCTAAATGTTAGGAGGTCCAGTGTCAGCTGTTCTCATCTGTTCTTCTTGTCAGAGACGTTTAGTGAAATCAGGCCTCCAGGCCACCACAAGACACAAAATCATTTCTCAACACTTTCTTGCCTCAATTAAAAACGTGCACTGGAATAAATACATACTTTATAAGGCTGAAACCAAGATACAGATAATGAAACCATAATCTTTAAAAATAGATTAATTTCAATGTCACATTGACATTGATAATTTTTCACCAGTTGAATAAATGAACTAGGAGAAGTATTTTTACTGCAAACTATATTTGGTTTGATTCCACTGCCTTCTTGAGCCAAGGGATTTAATAACATGGAAATGATCTTGTTGTTTTATGTAAAACGTTGCATACCTCAAAGGCTAAATCAAATGTTTTTCCTGCCTTCCCGCATAATCTGTTTGAATATGTAAATCCAGGTTATGAATAGTTGAACATCTGCAGGCGATTCATTCAGTCAATAATGAGGCGTTTAACAGGGTCTGTACTCAAGAAGCATGAAATTTAGCCTCAGCTTCATGAAGCAAAGGTAAGAGAAAATAGTCAGGGTTCACCTTAGAGAGAGGCATTTTTCAGGTCAGCGCCAAATTGTTGTTCTGAGGAGGGTTGAAGGTTCACCCTCCACCCAGAACAAACTCTTGTGTGTGTCCTTGGGCAAGACTCTCCACCCATATTGACTTGTGTCATAGTATGTGGCTGATACAAATCAAACTGATCAGTGTTAGTTTATAAATTATGCTGTTCTATATGTTGTTGATTGTGCAGTCTGAAGTACAAAATCCTCCTCTCTGTGTGCTGTGTGGCTCTCAGGACTCGGGGATAGATATCGGGGACATCTCTCAGAGGAAAGCCCTGAGGAAGAGGCTGCAGTGTAAAACCTTCCGATGGTATCTGGTCAACATCTACCCTGAGATGAGAATGTACAGTGACACCATCGCGTATGGAGTGGTGAGTCCGCTCTCATTATATAGACAAGAAAATGTCACCTGACCACAGTCTATGTCATGGAATATTCTACGCAAAAAAATGAAGGAAGAATAATGATCAGAAACATCAAATCAAATCACATAAAATCACATAAAGTGGCAATTCACAATCGTTGCAGCAAAGACAAAAAGCATACCCATAATTTGAAGTTAAATTATTCATAGATAACTTCTACTAGAACTGCTAATAACATATACTCAACCACAAAAATATGACTACAAACTTATTAGACCACACACTGTTTACCACCTCATTCTGCAATTATCAAAACCAGTATAAATCTGTATTACGCACATGTAGCACACTGACAAGCCCAACAACAAAATGCTGGTAAGTGGTTGAGTTGAGTTGAGGTGAACCACATTGATTCTGATTCCAAAGTTGTTTTAGAAATGCTCTGATACGGTTCAAGTCCTTGTTCAATACCATCTTAATAATATAAAAAATCATATAAAAACCTTGCTATATCTCACTAGGGGTGAGCAATTTGTGCCAGTTCATTTCAAATTTTTCTTAGGTCACAATTTAAATCACAATTCTTATTTCAGTTTCATTTCTGAAAGTTCACCCTTGACTGTGGTTAGTTGAATACATCTTACTCACTCAGAGCATGACGAGACTAACCAATATAGGAGGAGTGAATTGAGAAAAGTGTCTGTGCTTTGGAGAAGCTTGGAAAAAAACAATATGACATCACCAAAATACCCTATTATCACATGTTATATACGGTGGTGGAATGTAACAAAGTAAAAGTAGTAAAGTTCTATACTTGTGTACAAATTTTACTTTAGTAAAAAAAGTGGATACTTTTTACTTTTACTTAACTGCATTTGAGGGAAGGTATCTGTACTTTCTACACCACTACATTTTTGAACAGGACTGAAAAGTGAAAGTATTTTTGATGATTGTTTGAGACCTGCTGAAAAAGCTGAGGGGTTTATTTTTAACACGTCTGTAGTTTGCGCAAACAAAAATACACAAATAAAAACAGATAGAAAAAACGATTAATTCATCTGTTTCTGTTTAACAAAATTCAGCACAAATCTTTATCTAAATCAATACATTTGAAGCTTTATTAGATCTCAAAATCTATGTGAAATACTTTGTACTCTTAGAACATTTTTAAACGGGTGCTTTAATAATTTTACTTTTTTCATGTGATATTTTTACTTTATTTTTCCACCCTGGTATCTGTACTTTTACTCAAGTATCAAAATCAAGTACTTCTTCTACCACTGGTTATTCACCTCACCTGTCTGGGGTTTAAGGTTATGCCAGTACTGACATTTGCCTCATAGTTTGCCCCACTAGCATCTCAGTCTAAACATTTGTATGGTGGTCTGCTTTGGAGCTATTGTTCGGTAGTGCATTAGTCAGCGGAGGTGACAGCCAACAGCCTTCGTGCCAGTGCCTGTATTTGCCCACTCCTGTTCTTCATTTCCAGGTCCTCCTACCTCTCATCACGCAGACGCACACTAATACACAGAGACACACTGCAGTATCATCCGGCACAGCTTTGCAAAGGCTGATCACAAACTCACAAAGAGCAGAAGGATGCAGAGGAGAAATAGGCCAGGCTCATTACATTCACTTTCCGAGGTGTTTGACCTCATTATTCTATATTTACTGCATGAGTTTGAGGGCGGTGAGCTGGTTAGTTTTAGAGGTCACCGCGCTGTCACTTCTGCTAAACAAACACAAGGCATTTATTGTTTGCCGAAGTGTTTTCATTATGGGAATAGCGGTGTTGTGGTTATTTATAACAGTTCATGCTTAGTTTATATGCTGCTGTAGTGGGGACACACAGCATTAGACAGACATGTTTGGAGACATCAGGGAGCCGAACTAACCCCAGCTGTGCTCCTCTAAATTCACCATTTCACCCGAGTCTCACCCCAATCCAACAGAGCTCCTACAGGGCACAGCACTTCTAACAATCAGATACTAATCTTCCCTGACGACTCTGCCTTTTACATTTTTTTTACATGTACATACTTTTAACACAGCAATTTACTAAAACACGTTAGACTCTTTTGGAAAAGAAATGTATTATGTCTTCAGTTTGTGTTACTTGGTACTTGTCATATATTTCACTTGAGACTGATTGCTCTTGTGAATTGATGGACTGATTCAGCCTCCTTCATTATTTAATCAGACAAATTGTGATTGCTCTGAGACAAAAACTTTCTCCTTTTGTATTTTACTAATTGCTCTGACTTTGATTATGACTTTAATTCTCACATTTTCTTAAACTGTGAAGAAAACTTGTTTTAAACATTTTGTCAAAGATTTAGGCAAAATATTATAAAAAGCAACAAGACACAAACACACACATAAAGAAACCAAGCCAAACCAATCCTAATCATATATTGCTCTTATGTTTGTGTTCCAGCTGAAAAACTCTCTGAAGATCGATTTGTGCCTGGACCAAGGTCCTGACAATGACAACGTGCCCATCCTGTATCTGTGTCATGGGATGACACCGCAGGTGAGAGACGGCTCTCTCTGGAGTTATTCTGAAAGGCACTCTTCATATATCACTGGGTTTGTCCTGTGGCCTTTTACTCCAGAATAAAATAACTCATCTTTGTTGCTCTGGACTAAGAAAAGTCTGCATTGTTTTGATCACAATAAAATTGTCTTTATTTATGATACAGCACTAGTGTTTGTCTCATGCAGCTTAAAATATCTCACTGCGATTTTTCTGACAACAAACTGGATTTGGAATTTGTTTTAAGATCAAGTCTTTGTTCCCAGTGCACGTTAAAAACATGTTCAAACATGATATGCTAAACTCCATCTATATTTTCATGTTTGTAGGTATACTGCAAGCTACACGGCTATAATTGCAGCCTTGGTGATTTGCAAACATTTAAATCACAATTTTGATTTGATTGCTCCTGATCTTGCTGCACTACTCACATTTTCTCCAGTGAAAGTCATAATTAGCATTTGAAACAATTTCATAAGTTTAGTTTGTGTCCTCAACTTTAGTCAGTTAACAACCCACTTTATAAAAAATGCTGTTGTTATGTTTATGCTGTACTTTTGCGTTTAATTTAAACTGAATATTTAAGGAATAACAGAGTGAACGATTCAGCTGTCGCCACACTGCCAACTGCTGCTCCACTTTCATTAAGTGTGTCACTTTGAGCAGCCACATTAAACAGTGCTTTTAAAGGCCGATCTGCCTGCGCTGCTCCAGGATATGTCTCAGCCACAATAACAGGCTGTTTAAAGGCTACAGCATCAGAGGGGCTTGATTATCATTTACTCCACTGCACGGCCTCTTCCTACTCCTATCGATCCCTCATCCTATTATGTCGCAGCCCATTGTTTTCACACATTGTTTAACCTTGCTTTGACAGTTGTAAACTCGTTTTATAGACTAAATGCTTAATCTGGTTTAATCCCCCTAAATTCCTCCTAATTCTTCTGGACACGTTTCACACTGCTAATATTTACGTATATATGTAAATTCATAGTAAGCATATATGGGAAATTTGGATCAACACACTTTTCTCAATAAGAGATTTGCCTAGATCCAAACAATATGAAAAATTGTAATTATCATATGGTTATGCTTTGATCTAGTAGATCCAGGAAAATCAAACAAAGGATTTGTGTAGAACCAGCATCTAACAAGATTATGGAGGTCCTCTGCATTTCTCTGCTATTTTTATTATTTTTGTTTTAGTTTCCTTACAGAAAAAGAAATGAAAAACACATCTGATCCTACACGAGCAGATTTTCATTACAGTGCAGACTAGTGCAACATACAGTAAGCTATGTAAACCCAAACACAGCATTCTGATATAGGCTTTACATTTGAAAGCAAAACCGCCCGTCTACGTGCACAGCTCCAGAAATGAGCATTGTGCTGAAAAATCACACTTGTCACAGTTAAAGGTCTGGTGTGAGGGAGGTGACAAGAATTATGGCTGTGCTTAACAAAAGAAGAAAGACTGCAGCCAATAAATAACAATGTAGTCCAATTGAAATGACAAAATCCATAATTCTTTGTCAGTTTGGCTAAGTGCTCTCTGAGTCACATGCCATTGTCACAATAGTCATCAATTTGACCTGAAGTGAAAAAATGATTCAAGGACTACCCATTTTATTATTGCCACAACTATGCCACCTTGGCCAAATTCCTGTCATTCTACCCCAGGGCATCTGTGGCCACAGACGTAGCCTACCACAACCGGGAGTGGAGAGAAAATGAATTATACTGGAGCAATAAGACAACTGCATCATGGTTGTTGCTGTAGAGTGCTGATAAGGTCAATGTCTGTTTTGAAACCAAAAAGTCTGAATACAAAAAAAATAATAATAAGTTGCTGCATGTGCGGCTACATATTAAGCAGCTAGTGCAAGTGATGATAATGCCTAATTGGTGCAAGTAGTTCATTGTTTTGTTCACCCTTTGCTCCACTTATTCCTGATCCCTACCTTGTGTGTCTATACTGATGCATATAATGAACATAAATCAGCCTAATGTATTTGTAATGCGTGTCTGTTCCTCGAGACAAGCCCTGAGCTCATATTAGAGACATGCTTTATTACCTGCAGCTGCACTGGGTCATTATCTAAATGTCAGTCCCTGCGGCTAACCCGTTCATTTGTGCTGTTTTTCAGAATGTGTATTACACGAGTGCGCACCAGCTCCACGTGGGGCTGCTCAGTCCCACCGTGGACGATGACGACAACAAGTGCCTGGTGGACGTGAACGGAAGAGCACGTCTCATCGAATGCAGTTACGCCGCGGCCAAACGCATGAAGCTGCACTGGCTCTTCACTCAGGTGACTGTATTTCTGAACATATTTTTTTTCCCTTTTGTTTATGTAAAAACTAGAAATGTAAATGAGCTTCTGCTAATCAGGTACTTTACTTCACTCAAGAGTCACTAAACTAAATGGTTTACTTCATTAGTGCCCAGTGCCAGCAGGTTTGATCCATTTTGTGATATACCCCATGACAGTGGCTGAATTCAATTAACAACATTCGATAAAGAACTTCACTGCTGCTGTCAATAATGGTGTCCTTTTGGTAAGTAATTATATGTTTAATTTGGGGAAACATGACATGAAATGTTAGACACTTAACGCTCTGTGTGGCAAAGGAAATCACCTTATTAACAATGCTCTCTGCATAAGACAACCTTATTTGTCATTCATCTCCACCTTTAAAACAGTATTGTAATGATGGTAATTATAAGAGACCAAAAGAAAAGCCCTAGACGTCAATGCCTAAATAATTGCAAACAACTATACAGCTGTAATGTTTTTTGCTTTCTCACAAAAGCTACAAAGAAAATCAGCAGAGAGGCTTAATCCTCTCAGTCTTATGTGCGCTTCATGGAAAGGTGCACCAAGCCAGAGGGAGCTGTAATAAAACCATCAGCACATATCGGATTTTATCCTTCAACCATCAATAGAGCTAATTTGTCTGGCTTCTGCCATGTCGTGTGGTCTCATCAAGAGTTAATGATGTGTGATCTATACAGAAAATAAAGATCATTTTTCTGTGTCTGCTGACCAGCCTCTCCATTGAGAAAGGATTTCTTTTATTTCTTATTATATGCCTGCACTTTTCAGATTGTAAGAACAGATGATATACCAGAGTTTTTCATTTATCTGTGTTCCTTACCTTGTAATGGTTGTGCAAGTCCTTTGAGCCACACATTTTTGATCTTTTGATCTCTCTCAAATCAAAGAATTCTTGTCTCCTTAATAATGCATTGTGAATGTACACTGTGGAAGATTTACCAGCTCTCTAAATCTCTCTAAAACCACTTTCTCTTAGAAACACAATAAACGCCACTGGCTATTTTAACATTTGTTTTGCTCAGATTTTGTTTATGTTTGTGTTTTACCTTGAAACAATGTTAAAGCTATCCGTTATCCACAAATTGCTCTGCAGGATCTAGTTCATTCCTAACCTGCATCTCTGCTCTTTTCAGGGAGGACCCATTCAGAACAGGAAATCAAAGAGATGCCTGGAGCTCGTCGCCGGCAGCGACAATGAGTTTGGCTACCAGCTGGCTCTACAGAAATGCACTGGACAGAAATGGTTCATCACAAATGTGCTGTTTAGCAATTCTTCATGATGGACTGCCAAAGGGACACAGGAGCTGTTCCCGCCCTGGCTGCACACGGCTGCACAAGTGTTTGTGTGAGAGTGAAAGAGGCCCAAAGCAGAGTACAGTGAAAGCACCAGGATGTCTCCTGAAGAGCATCATAATTAAGCAGTTTACTTTGCCTACTCAGCCATAATAGGCAGACATTTTCTCGCCATATTTGAAATGGCGGTCTCTTATAGTTAGTCAGATTATTGTTGCCGCTTTAAAGGGTCCAATAAGATTTTGTACTTTTTTTTATCTTTGCTACTGTGTAGCAAGCTTTCTGACACTATCTGCTGTAATATTTTCATAGTGTCTCAGGTTTATAGGATGTAATATAATGGGAAAGTGTTGGAATATACCTGGAAACAAAATATTATTTTCTAAATGTACCTGTACAGACTTCAGGTTTGTAAAATATAAAAACCCAAAAGTAAAACCCCTGAGTGCATCTGATTTTTCTACTGTCACTTGTGGTATATGCGTGCTAGACAAAGAGTCAGTAAGGTGATGTATTCAGCTTGTTGAGACAAACACAGGGCACCAGCTGAGCTCCTCTCTGAGTGGTGACTGCACCTGGGAGGAGACAAGTGCAGCAGCCTGTTTTCAACATGCCAGTTCTCATTACCATCCACAATCTGCACCACACCATGGCATTAAAAATACATGCCAACCCACTTTCATCAAAGGACATCCCACACCAACTCATTTTAATATATGCAAGAGAAATCCCTCAAAGCATGTGCCTCAACTTTTGAATGAAGCAAATTCAACCAAACACTGGTGCCGTGCGCATTACTTACAATGCCTTTTAAGTCCTTTGGCCGATTTCTCTTGCTGCGTGTGTGTGTACGTGCATTGTCTTAGCATAGCACATCTACATTAATCATCCATGGTTTGTTCTGCTCAGCTTGTGCAAAACAATGAGTAGAAAAGGCTTAAATGGTTTTGGCTTCGCTTTGAGGCATTAAATTCTGTAACAAATGTGCACAGATAACAAATCCAGCTGTACCCATACGATGATGGAGCTGTGGAGCTTTTTCTGTCAGCAAATGAGTCACATGCAATATCTCTGTGAGGTGCTGGCCTGATTTAGACGGCGATAATATGTCTGCTTGTGCTAGCATTTGCAAAATGACTGCCATTTTCACCATGGAAATGAGACACAGACGATAACAGGGACATCTTCAGACCAGCTCACCACAAATGTCACAACCAATAAAGATGTTTTTTGCAAATGCATCAAAGCAAAATGATCTTCAACATACAAACATCCCTAGCTAAATAAGGTATTTTGAGCTTTTCAATAAGACTCAATATACAAGCACAGTCTTCTATTTTGTCTATCCAGTCTACGTACTTCATTCATTTTTGTTTATTTCGGGAAAATACCTTCCTGGGTTGACTGCGAATTTTCCATCTCCCAGTGTTATTTGCCTATACTGATTGGTACTGATATCACCTCAGACTTTGTCCATAGAAGAAAAACAGCTAGTGATCTTTGATTGCTGACTCAAAAGCTGTCAAAAGTCAAACAGAACTTTTAAATGAATGCATGTATATACAACACCTACTACTTCTAATACATTACTTTGACTACTACCAATACAATGATTTCTGTTACATAACTACTTCAATTACTGTTATTACTACCATAACCATAATACCCCCAATCCAGTATCCATTATCAGAATTCAATAGTTAAACAGTGTGTAGGAATACTTTAAACTATAATCTTGGCCATTTTTCTCCCCTCTTGCCCTTTCTGTGTGTACCTGTATAATTCATTCTCACTTCTTATGGGAAAAGGATCTGAGAGGCAACTTATCACGTCCTGCCATATTTCTGCCCCTGTCACCACAACATGAAACATTAAGGCACATATTCTTGGCACGAGGAGCGGCATGATGGACGGAATAAGTGGAGTTTTGAACACCATATGGCACAGAGGCAGAGGCTTGTCTGGAGTGAGGCTTGGTGAGATGTCTGAGATCCAGGAAAAAGCTAGTACCTGTTGTGTCTGCTGCAGGGGAGCCACAGGTAACATGACACAAATAGGCACCGAGCCAGAAGAGGACAAAGTGCTGCAGACTTGTACTAAAGAAAAGGTCATTCAAAAATAATACTCAAGTCATGATTTCCTTCATTTTATTTTATTATCTATTATTGCAACAATTATTTCAGTGCTTATTTTATTACAATGATTCCACTTTACTACCACTAATGAATGATATATTACCCAATCCAAAGCATGCACAGTAGGAAAAATCTTCCAGCCAAGATAGTCCTGGCCAAGCCTAACTCAAGATGTGAAAATGGGTCCCTAGGCACGTTGCCCCAATGGCACTGAAAGATGGGTCAAATGCACAGAACAAATTTCCAGAAGTGGTTAGTATTCAGTTACATTTGAGTCACAACTGAAAGAAATTTTACTTCTCAGACTTGTTTTCTGACTGCATATTTGAGTAATATTTATTTATCTTTATTTATACAGGGAGAGCCCAATGAGAGCACTTAGACTCTCTTTTCCATGGGCGCCC
Organism: Periophthalmodon schlosseri; assembly: GCA_000787095.1. Classification (NCBI taxonomy): domain Eukaryota; kingdom Metazoa; phylum Chordata; class Actinopteri; order Gobiiformes; family Gobiidae; genus Periophthalmodon; species Periophthalmodon schlosseri. The sequence goes on from KN475137.1 coordinate 21,178, forward strand.
TGTTCAAACAGAAAAAATACAAACAAAAAACAAACAGAAAAATAAGTACATAAATCCATTTAAAACATTAAAAACAGGTGCAGGTGTGAGTATAAATGTTTGTTATCTGATAAATTGCATTAGTGGCATTCCTTGTCCATTTTTTCCATTATATTCCATTTTTGTGAAGCAAAAAATATGCATATTACAGTGTAACAGTACTCTTACTTGAGCTAAAGTTTTGGTTACACTTTCCACCTTAACATTAACATTCTTAACATTATCTCAATTGCAACAAGCTATTGCTCTCACTACTTGTACTACTTCTGCTCCCATTGTCAGTCTATTTGTTTAGATAATAAAAATAGGAAGATTACATTACATTAAAACAAGTCTGTAGATATATTCTTCCAAAAAGGTTTACTTGTGTAGTATACCATCTCCACCTCAGCAAGGAGCCATGTAAGGTTCCCCTACACAACAACTGAACGTAACCCTTGCCTAATCTGCTATGTCTGGTCGCTCATTTCTCCAGTTCAAGCAGGAAGCAGATTTACCAGAACAATGCAAGTGGGTGTGCAAACCTTGTTTCCTGCTAAGCCCAAATGCTTCACATGTGGATAAATGTCACTTCTAATTGTTTTCCAGCAGGGCGAAATTTCATGCGTGGCTGTGCGTTGCTATGGTTACCTTATGTCCTAAAAAAAAGTACATTTTTGACATGTCGCCAGTTGTTTACAGCATATAGGTGAGTGTATGAACCCAGAAAGACCCCAGAAGAATATAATTGCTCCAGGATGTGAATGTAATTTTAATCTTTGGCCTTTTTCTTTTCTTGCTTGAATGCTTTCACCTATGCAAATGAGGATGCCAGATCTACTCATGTTTGCGCACATCAGACTGTGGTCTATGGAGACAGGGGTAGCACAATGATGAAAAGGAGATTAGGGGGATCAGATTTAGCCATATGATAATAACCTTAGGTGCAGTTACAGAGACAAATGAAATGAGCTGGCAATCTCCATAATGAAATTAAAAACCTCTAAAAATCAGTCATTACAAAAGTTCACAGTGAAGACTCCCTATTGTGTCTGATGGTTTCTACTGATGAGAAAAACCACTCAGTCGAAAGTCTTGTTACTTCCCAAAGACACACTCACATGGGGTAGTTTTATATTAGCAAATTTTTATCTTGCAAATCTGAAATGAGCTAAGAAAATATTTTTTAAAGAGAAGGTATTATGCGAAATTGACTTTTTTGAGCTTTCTACCATGTTTTAATGTTGTTCCCTCATCAAAAACAAACCAGAAGAATTTTTTTATGTCACCAACGCACTATTTGAACCCTCCTTATTGTTAGCAGTACAAGCACACGTCTCTTGTCCAAGGCTCAGCCCACAAGCCGGCAGCATGCCCATTTTTCATAACTATACAATAGCAGGATCCAAAGCAATACACTACAACTTCACAAACTTGATGTGATGTGCAGTTGTTTCATTAGCAGAATGCGCGCTGATTGTGTTGCAATAACGCTCTGAAGGGGAGCGCAGGCAGCTAGGAGAGTCAGCATCAAAAATGAAACAAACTAATTGAATATTTAAAATTTAATTTAATACTTTGTTTTCAACAAATATAGCATTTTCAAGAGAATAAAAAGTAACATGGTGATCTAAATATGTCATGTGTTAACAATTAATACCCCACAGAAGTATAATACCCCCTCTTAAATTACAAAGTGTTACTGCAATAATGTACTGCCACTGTCATAATTATAGGGGGCAATATTGACAAAAATGTTTTGATACTTTAATGACACCAATCAGAACATTTTGGCAATCCAACAAAAATGTGCTAAATATGCCTTTAATTTTGTTAATAGAGGTTAAAGTGTAAGAGGACTGTAAACTTACCCACAAGAGTGCAAAAACATCACTTTATACCCTCGCTCTGTATCTTTTTATAGTAAACACCATACTCAATATTAAACGTTTGCATCTTCAGAACTCTATTATCAATAAATGTATTGCCCACTTCTAATTAGGGCCGGGTAATTTGGCCTAAAAATTAAAATGATCAGTCTTTTCTCCAGGAATTTGATTTTCAATCTCCATTTTCTGGTGTCTTCTGGATCCCGGTTTACTTTAAAAAATTTTAACATCATCTTTAAAATCCATTGTATTATGTGTGATATCACCAATGCTCTTGAGAAGAACCACAAACTCCTCCAGCCATATCTCTTCTTGACTCAACACAATACTGTAAATCATTGTCCATCACAAACTAATCTTTGTAAATTCAATCAGCGTTAACAAGTGAGACTCTATCAGCTGTGACACTTTCTCCGTTGCAATTTGTGTGATTTGTGACAGTGATGGATGACTCTGCAGGAGCTGGAGTCTCCATAGATCACATCAGACACTGACAATGGGCATAAACTGCATTATCTGCAGCATGTTTAAGCATTTAATCTGTTTTCGCTCAAGTTAAATTGCCCCCTTTTTTGTCGCATCATATTTGTCATATTCCTCTCAAGCCAAACTATGCAGCATCACCACTGCTTTTTCACTGGCAGGAGGGCAGAGTTGGCAATAGACAGACAGACATTCATTTTTGTGCCACTATAATTGCCATCCCCTGTCCATTGCAAACTCTGAGTTATAAACAACTCTTCTGATATAAGCCTACAGAGACCGGAAGAATCTAGGACACAGGTTGAAGCGTTGGTCCTGTCTAAGAGCTTAATGTAAGTTTCTAATGGTCTGGTAATGAAGTCCTGGTTGATTTGATTAGTCTTGGCATAGCATAGGATTCAGGATGGTTAAAGGTGCATTATGTAACTTTTCTAGTCTAGTGGAAAGTCCCTCACTTACTTGTCCTTGTTCGTATGGCAATTTTAGAGCTTAAAAAATTTTTAAAAAAACATGAATTCTACTGACCTGTAATAGGCTGCCATCACTTGGTTGGTTCTATGGGCATAAATATGTTAAATGCCATACTGTCGAACATTCTTGGCCAAGCAATAACATTTCCATGGAGACAAGCAGGTGGCGGACCTTCTACCAGAAAAGTTACTCCCTTCTTTGGTGCTCATTTACAATACAAACACATTTTCCTTCATCAGCATCAGGCACTCTTGAAAGACCAAATATTTGAAATGTACTTGTGCAGTATTATCTTCTGTACTGACAGAGGAAGATGAGCACTGCACCAATGTTACACTTCTATATTTATCCTGCCTCACACTGAGCGATTTGACACATTCTGCCAACATGTGACTCCATCTCCATGACTTCAGTTCACGTGTTACTAGTTATAAGGGGATTTGTTGCTTTCCTTGTTTAATCAGTTATAAATATAGGGCACTCACCTTGTTCTGAAAGCTGCTGGTAAATGTGGCACATTGGAGCAGTGTCGCTCTGCTCTTGACTCACACACAATCTGTCAATCATGTCTCCTGCCGCCCACTCACCAGCTTTTATTAGGATCCATGTAAAACCATCAGCTGCCCTACATTTTATAGTATATAGAAACTGTAAATGAGTATCTGCAATGGCAGCTGTTCTAGCACCACGCTCCTAGCCTGGTGCAGAAACACTTTCACTTAGCTGCGTTTTGGCTTCTCTCTCTTAGAGAGAGAGGCACCAAGAGATCTTATCAACTGACTTTTAAGACGTTGATTGATACTTTTGTTTTCCAAAGTTGATATCGGAAAACCCAGTGGGCTGCAGTCAAGCTGGTGCATTACACATATTTACTTTTTCTTCACAGAACTGGGCTGGAAACTATCACAGCAACAGCTGGCCTAAGGCAGGATAAACTATACACTAATAGCTTACCACATCACTACTAACACTTTGACTTCTGCTCCATTCAGCATATACTGCTGTTGTGTCCTTGGGCAGGACCATTTTTTTAGACAAACGTTTATGTTTATTAACATGCACAGAGCACTCTATACGGACATGCCTAAAGTGAACTCAAAGCAACGCCAGAAATAATATAAGGCAAATGTTGCTGTGACTAAATGTCAGATGGTATTACTTCAGTTTTACATATCTGATGACATGGTCTGTCATTTCTGTCATATTTACTCAGGGAAATGACTGGGAGCACCAACGTGAAACTGATCCAAGATACTAAGAGCTGCATTTTTTCTTTAGAAAGGGATTCACTTTTTTCAATGCAAAAAGACCACCCTCAAATGATAAATGCAAAAATCATTATTACATTCACCTTAGCCAGTACCTTCAACCAACAATAGGACCCCCCAAGACATGATGCATCTCAGGGGCTATCCAAAATAAATAAATAAACAATTGTGCCTGTGCTAAGCCTCAATAAATTGCATCTGGTAGGGCACCCGGCATTAAGCCTATGCTTAATCCACGCAAAATTTAACACAACATAGGAGCCAAAGATTAGCTGTGGCGCCCCCAGAAGGAAAGAAAGAGCTGTAACAGTCAACCTAATCATCGTCAATCAACATTTGGATGGTACAGGTGCTGGGCTTTAAGCTTAGCACTACCTCAGAGAAAATTCACTTTGCTGATTTAAACCACAGATAAACAGCAGCCGATGCAGAATATATCCAACAATCATGGCTCAAGGCAGATGGAGAGCAGTAATCTAAGGGTAGACTCTGAACACCTGGTGCTATCATATTAGAAGGTAGAGTACACACAAGGCAATATGCAATAATCCTGTGTATATTGGAGCAGAAGATCCATCAATAGTCTATTTCTGAGTGTCCTCACAATACCTAGTGAGACAAAGAACACACTTATTAAACACTCTTTGGACCTGGCAATCCATAGGCAAGAACACCATTTTGAAAGATCTCTAAGCAAGTCAATTAAATATTTTTTTCATCTCACAAAGTTTTGTAAAAGAAGTTCTATTAGAAATTACGTAAGCAATTAGAAAACATCTGTACACTGGAGACAGAGGATACAAATACACTCAAAGCGCAGAACATCTTGTTGAAAGTGCTTTGTTTGTTTATTAAAATTGATTTATTTAATAACACTGCACTTTTGTGGTACTTAGATTTAAAATATTTATCAGTATAATTGACAGATTATGCAGCTAATGTGGCCAAACTGCCATGTCAAAGCCTGATCTCATCAGATCTGAGAAGCTAAGCAGGGTTGGGCCTGGTTAGTACTTGGATGGGAGACCGCTGGGAATATCAGGTGCACCAGTGGCAAAAACTGATGTTGTGTCCTTAGGCAAGGCACTTCACACTTCTCCATATCAGGCAATGTGTGTGGAGTGTTGGTGGTGGTTGGATGGGCCAAGGGAGCAGATTGGCAGCCTCACTTCTATCAGTCTGCCCCAGAGCAGCTGTGGCTAAAAAAAGAGCTTACCACCACAGGGTATGAAATAATGCACGAAACTGTAAAGAGACTTTGAGTGTCTGGAAAAGTGCTAAGTGATAAGACTAATGCATTAATCCAAAATATCTAAATACATTTTGTTTCTATACTCAATGCTTACAGGAGGTTCAAATATTTATCTATTCTTCCACTTTGTAAACCTACATAATTAAATAGTGCACAGTAAATAAGCAAAAAAGACCTAACGCTGGTGTACAGCTGCTTCGGGTACAGCTGCTGCATTCCTAAAATAGCACATATATCAAGTATGTATATTTAGCATTGTTGAGTGGGTGTTTCAATCTTTTGAAAGTACTTGTACAATAAGATAGTTGACTCACACAAGTTAAAAAGAAACAACTTCAACTATTAACGCATTTTAAAACACCTTACAATAACTGAATTACTAGCGTTGTGTTGCGGAGGAGAGGAGCCATTAGGAGCAGACTTATTGGGTGTTAGAATGGACATTATGTCGCATGTCAGCAGGTGGTCAATTCAGGGTTGGTGACTCACATTGCAGCTGTGGCCTGATGGCTAACCCCAGTCAATACTGCTGCTCCCAAGGCCTCCCAAGGTTGACATGGGTCATTCAGGGTCACGAGAGCATAAACAACATCAAACAGATACATTATTCCACTCAGCTGCATCATTCCTTGGACTAAAAGACTTTGATTTTGTTGGCCATCACCTGTGGAAGGTCCAGAAGAGGTCTCTGAGCACAGTGGACCACCAGAGTTTGACTGACAGCATGGAGGATTTCC
>KN475137.1:27366-53242 GCA_000787095.1 Periophthalmodon schlosseri
CCATGAGCTATGCCACGCAGAGATAAACCAATGTGTCCTGTGCTCCACCCTGGAGTTTTGGGAGAGTAGAAGATGGCAGGGCAGTTTCTGTCAGATTGAGGTGGTGGTATTTTCTGTTTTTTGGGGTATTATTGGACAAGGGCAGTCTATAAATGTCAAAAGTCACATAGGTCTAAGTTCAAATAATGATATAGCTCCAGGTCTAGATGGAGGAAATGGAATAGTGTTGTCAGAATACTAAAGTTTAAATTTTGATTTTGGTACTAAAAAGGTTCAGTAGTTCATATAAATACTGTGTTGATATTACAAAATGCTCCTTTTTAGACAATACACTGTAATTATCAACACAAAGTAATAGTATTATCATGTGGTCTTATACTAGTTCTGATATCAATTCTAGACCATTCTAAAGCTGTTCAGGAATGGCCCAGTTTTATATTACTACTTTACCTATGTAGTGTCCACATTAGTTTAAGTATTGATTAGTATTTGTGTACTGATACTATGACTCCCCTGTTCTGAAACTAAATTCTTAACTTACTGCATGAGATGATTTGCTTGGGAAACTGAGAAGACAAAAGCTAATGGCTAAAGTCATGTCAAAAGTCAAGCAGACTGTTGCTTGTTAAAAATAAGATCTATTTTTATTTTAGAATGATCTAGGCTTACATGGTTTATAACTCTGGTTTATATAAATGCAGTTTGCCGTCGGACATTTATATGAAAGTGACTGGTGAAATTGTACAAAAGTATCTGAGGTCAGTAATGCACAGAAAAGAAGATAAGGGAGAGGGAGGTAGAAGGTGTGGGCAGGCTGCTGTGAGGGAAGAAAAGAGTGAATTTTGGCAAAAATGAAAGGAATGTTACTTTATACTATGAAAGGGATAGTGAGAGTGACCAGTTAGAATTGACATGAGACAGAGCTGAAGATGCCAAGGCTTTCTTTGAAGCAAGGAGACATTTGGTGAAGAAGATAAATATATATTTTAAATTGTATGGTTATACCTTCTGCACAACAAACAATATGTGGTCACAAAATACACTGGACGAGGATAATGACTCCATACTGAATCTCAGTGGGGAGAGTGTTATTGTTACGAGCCTGTGTGACTTCAGGACATCGGGGTACTTTATAAAATAGATGGCATTACAAAGAAAGGAAATTATTTTGAAATTACATCCACCGGCCAACATCAAGGGACAACACAGAGACATAAGTGAAATAACACAAGACATACAAGGGAGGATAGACAGCGGTAATGCAGCTCTCAGACTTCAGTTCTTCTTGATGGAACATAACTCAGACAAACAGAACTCTTTTAGGTATTTTGCTGCTCAGCATCATTACATATTCAATGGTTCACAGCTGATTCAGAATGGCTCTTAATCGAACTTGCTACAAAAATGTGCAAAATGAAAAGGAGGTGCCTTAAGTGGCATAGCCTTTGACTCAATTCTGCACATAATTATCTATTAGAATCCATAGAGAGGACCAAAACATTATAGTCATTACATTTACAAGTGGTATTTTTATAATTTCAGTAAAGCAGCCTGCCTTGAAATGTTAAAGTGATGCTTGCTCATTATCAGCAAGACGCCGGAAGCTTTGTGAGCTAATTTTAATTCTTTATCCCCCAGGTAGGGCATATTGTTTTGGTTTGCACTCCTTTTATAATTAACATTTTTGGAGGGAGGAAGCCAGCTACTACCCGCGGTTGTTCTGATGTGTATCATGAAGTATGATGCAAATATTAGCAGCTATATGTAATATGTGTTTCTCACTTTGAACTGACTTTTCTTCTCTTTTGGACTGTTCCCTTCAGGGGTAGCCACAGAGAATCATCTACTCCTATCTAAATCCATTATGTGTGTTTTTTCTCCTTTCTACATATAATAGTGTTCTCATGATACTAAAACTTCAAACTCATTTTAGTGAAAAGGCTCAATACTCAATACAGACTTCAATACCACGATGATGATTTAAAAAATAAAACAAACAAACAAACAAACAATAGAAAGTCATTTTCAACACTAAATAATTGTAGTTATCATGTGGTCAAGGATGGTCTAAAACAAATGAGCACCTTGTTTCGATAATACTTTTACAGAACCTCTCCATCTGGTTTTAATTACTTTACCTATACAACATTTAGAGTTCAGACTTTGAAGGAACAAATTTGACTATTTTTGTGTCAAATTGCACTGAACTCTGTAATTCATACAGGCAATTGTGTTTTTGACTACATCGCCCAGCAGAACTCCACCCATAATTGGACCCATCATTGAACCTTAGCACTAGTGTTTTACTTTGATTTAAACTTTTTTATACAATTCCATGGAACAAAATATCGAAGGTCAGAGTGAAATGGTTTGGCAAAGCACAGAAGATAAGTATTCAGTACGCTGATAGTAGGCCTGGAGGAAACCCAGAGAGAGGATTTTTGATGGTGAAAGTTGATATGAGGGATGAGGATGCAGAGGAGTAGATGAAGGCTTGTGATTTACTGTGGCAAACCCAAAAGTGAGCAGCCAAAAGGAAAAGGAGATTCAATTAACTAAAAGATCGTATTTCTGAACCTCTTTTCTTTAACCTACTTCATCATCTGCCATTACACCCATGGGTGTAATGTTAATATGGATGTCTTGTTAAAATTAGACATCTCATTGACTGCCTTAAATATTTTAATGGTAACATCTGTCTGCTAATGGTCATAATATGTCTCCGTTTGGTGGCTCCCTTTTGAATAACTCCGTCCTCTTCTCTTCTTGCCCCTTGAAAACTCTAGCTCTCTAATTTAACTGGAGAATCATGCAAATCTACAAAAAAAAGTCTGTATTATTTGGTAGATGAAAAAATAAGGCCTCAAAGCTTGGGAAAAAAATGAAACAAATACCACAATTCCAGCAGACTAGAAACAACCACAGAACAAGAAATGACAAACCAAAGAAGACAATTATTCAGACAATAGTTGGCAGCAGAGCAGTGAGTGTAATATTCAAAGACAAGACAATATCTTTGTGAAACTATGACACAATATTTACAGCACTGTTACATTCTCTCTATGTGGATGCTGTAAAATGGGTTTGACTATTCGCAAGCCAAGATGTCCCACCAGATTTACCCCCCGCCTTCTCCATTCTCAACTCCACAAGGGAGGCAAGAGTTTATTTTTATTTCACTAACAGCTTTTGCCATTTTTCTTTTTGAAGGAACTCAATTTAGAGCCTGAATACTGCTAACAATGCTTTTCGACTTCTGCAATGTTCAGTGCAAGCCGCTGCTGATGAGTGAGGAGATGTAATGATGTCGGTGCAGGACCAGGAGCACTACACAGTTATTTAGGAGTCTTGTTTCTCTTTTGCAGAAATAATTATATTGTCGTTTTTTCACTCAAGCAGTAGCTTTTCTTTTTACAGCAAATACACCAAAACACCAGTGACCTTAGGCCTTTGTCTTCTCTAGTTGAACACACTGCAATATTTGCTGCTGGAACAATAAAAACTGGGTAGATGCAAAGTGAAGTGATTTGACTTATATGATCTTGTGCATTTAGAAGTAGTGTGTGACAATAACAACTGTTGTTATAACACCATAGACTTCCAATTTTAAATGTCTAATTCTTATTTTTGTATATCTCCTCAATCCAGCTATGAGGAAAAGTCAGAGCTACGCAGGTGCCAAAAGAACTCTGCTCCGGGAAACACCAAAAGTGTGTGGGGCAAAGTACATTCACACATGACTCAGGAGAGGCTGCACTTCACTGTAGATCAAGTGACAAGACATTTTGCCCATGGTTAAATGAATAAACACAGTTTTATCTTGAGGCTATTCTGACAGAAAAGCACTTTTAGGTTGTTTAATGTATTTGAATGCAGATCAATGGATGCATTTTCATGTAGCAGCATCTGATACATTCAAACAACTGAGAAAACTGAAGGATGAGTATTTTCATTCACAAACATGACCACAAAAAATGTTTTATTGGACTACACAAGCTCTTCTTATTTGTATCAAAGGCATACATCCCTAATTTTATAAGTATACCTTTTTCATTTAGGTTTCTGTAGTGGAGCTTAATATAGTGTTGATACGCAAAGTTCATATCAGTGCAATCAGTATTAGTCAAAAGATTAGGAATGTCTGTATACATTTGTGTTCACATGTTCTATTGACTATTGACTATGTACAATAACATGCTTGTTGTAAATTAAAGGCCCCTTGTTACCCTATTTTCTGATCTATGTTATAATTTTGTTTCCTCATCAAAGTTGTATTTTGTTTCATTCAGACATGTTTAACATACAAATACTGCATATTTAGGCTGCATATGAGAGTTTTTCTCTCAAACAGAAAACACTCCACCTTGTGATGTCATGTAGTAATACAGGACGTGCATTGTGTTCTGTTTTTAAACTCCATACACCTATTATCATTTGGATAATTTCAGACCTGGAATTGGCCAATCTCTACTGAACTAAAGGTAAAAGGCTGAAAACTACCACTACATGGTAGTGGACATCACAAGGTGATGGAGATGTAGACAGATTAATAATAAAGGGTGTGATTGAAACAAAACACAACTCCAGGTATGTTTTTGATGAGGTAGCAGCATTCTAACATGGTTTAAAGCCCACAGGAGTTAATTTTGCATAATGTGGGACCTTTAAGCATCATGACGTTTTGTGGGAAGCAAGATTGCTCATAACACAATTTCAGTTGTTCAGTTTTTGGTTTAGATTGTATTTTATTTTGTACTTTTTGTGGTCCTTCTGATTTCTTTCTTTTACATCACGTCTGTATGTAAATAAAATATTGAAGGTGAATATAAAATATGGAAAAGAAGAAGAGTTTGACTTGACGTATGGAGAATTTTCCTGTCCTCCACGTTGCTAAATGTCAGACATGTCCAAATAGAACAATTGTGCTTCTCCCCACGATCGGGACTGTCAGGCTGCAGCTAGGGATAAATCACCACAACTGCGGCTACGATTTGGGCATGGCTACAATCATTGTGACGTTAGCAGACAAGTCCCAGAAACACAAGCAGACTGGATTTAAAATGTGTTTCTATCTCACCTCACAATGCTCACAGCTGAAGTGAGGGGTTTGTGTCCCAGCTGCTCCTTGTCCTTGTCACTCTGGCCCTGTGGGATCTATGGCTGCCTCAATCTGCTCTTGAAGACATCTGTCAACATATGTGACGTGCCACAGGAACAAAACTCAAGGCTGCACCGCTCGGGAGTAAGACATCACCGCCAATATATGTCAACCTGTGAAAAGAGGGCAGACTAATGAAATTTCCACATCTTTAAAGGTGGACTGTTAAAGTATTATTATGAAGGGGTCCGTCACATGCTTGTCTATGTGGAGATGCTGCTGCTTTGCCTGGAATGTTCCACCATATGGCATTAAATTTATCTATCTTATATTTGCTCAGTCACAGATAAGGTACCTTAAAAAATATGAATTCTTACAGTGAGAGGGATTGCATCTCCACAGACGCATCTGTGGCATCATTTGCTTGTCTCCATAGAGATAAGTTTAAGGAAAAGAAATAACATCTCCATGGAGACAAGCTGGTGATATACCCTTCACCAGAAAAGTAACATAGTGCACCTTTAAATAAGAAAGTCTTTATATGTTAAATACATCTGATAATTACATAGGATTACAGGACTCTTATCAGTGATTTTAAACAAAATATTTTGGTTTCCATGTATCATTATCAAAAGCAGGTTTGAAACAACACAATACAGGTATAAATCAGAACTAAACCCTAACCTTAACCTATCACTCTAAAAGCTGAACCACAATCAGAACAAATAAAGTAGGATACAACGAAACCAGGGCCAAAAGTGCCACCAGACACCAACACCTGCACCATCATTTTAAAACCACTGCACTAAAAAAGAGGACATTGAATAACTGCAACATCTGGGCACTGTACTTTCATGAAAGTCCAGATTTGGTCAAAGTCTGTGGAGTAAATGAGGCGTGATGCTCTATAAATTCACTTTTGTCAGAATCTAGGTCTATTTCTAAGCTGTCATAAACCAGCATAAAAATTATTGATGGTAGTGTGTCTATAATGAATATTCAACAGTAAGGTCAAAGCAACGTCTTTGAACAAGGCAGGAGAGTGTGTGATTGACTGACCCTTTCAACAGCGGGAAATCTCAGCACTTTTTAAAAATATATTATTAGTTAATGCAGATTGGCTTCTATAAACTGTTTCAGCAAATAAATATCATATACATATAATATCAATACACAGTTAGTGGCATAATATGTGACATGTATACCCTATATGGTTTAAATAGTGAAATTCTTTAGTGATGTGATGTTCGTGAACGAGTCGACTCTTTTGAACGGTTTCTTAGCGTGAACGGTTGGAACCGGATCTCAATTTTAAGAACCAAATTTTTTCTTTATAATTTCTATGCATTTTTATACTGATTAACGCTGAAATAACACGAGAATCAGCACAGAAGCAGAGCAGACAACACGAGTGAGAGCTTTGTGGACAAAAAACAGTTTTGGCAGCATAATAACAGTTTGTTTTAAATTATTCATATTGTAGTGCAACATTTTATTTAGATTTTCATAATTCCAAGGGTAAACACACTCCCACTCTCAGTTTGAACCATTTTAAACACATCTGAGTCATCTGAGTCTTTTGAACTCGAAAAAGATTTGGATTCCATAAAGGAGCCCAAAGTCCCATCACTGAAATTCTTGTTATCTGACCTATGTTATAAGAGGTTATAATACTCCCTGCAATAGAAGCATATCTCTGGGTCATGCACTGATGGTAAATAAACTTCACTTTCACATCCAGAGCCTCTTGCCTCTCTTTACAACTCTCAGGCTACTTCAATTATTTCTACAAGAAGGCCTAAAAGGTATTTATTCATTTGACGGGGACATAAAATTGAATGTGGTCAAGGTAAACTGCAGACCCTTGATAACAATTAAGTTGTAACTTTTGTTTTTGCATGTGGTGCAAGTGTTCTTGATTCTTTTGTCAAGAATATATTTATATCCTAGTAATATAGTGCTCTTTGAATGAATGAGTTAAGGTTTTGTCTATAGAGCTGAGGCTGCTACTCAATGATTTTGATAAATGACTTCAGTAGGTTGGTGAATGCTGAACGAAGATGTTTTTCAGCCACCAACCATGTCGTTATGGTGTTTTGAGAGAGAGGTTCAAAAGTTCATCCAGAGAAGAGTTTTTATTATGGCTCATTTCATACAAGAGACACCTTAAATCTCTTTTGTTTGTCCACTTTCAAGAAAAGAATCTAATATTGCAATGCTGAGAGCAGCCCATTGAACCCCACAGTTATGTCAGATAGTACTTTAATATCTGAGTGTAGGACAGCTTGAAACCTAAGGACATGGTCAAAATGAAAGGGAAAAACAGAAACCAAAATTAATTATAAAGAATTATTATATATATGCCAAATAATAGTCGCTGATTGAGGGTTAAATTCAGTGCTGAATATAGAGTGTTTATTGAACACGATTACATAAGCAAAGTCCAGTTGTGTCAAAATCTGTGTGTCTCTATAAATAAATTACTCCATCAAATAATGTTTATGAAGTCGGTTCTCTTCTCACCAAAACCAGCCTTTTTGGACTAGCCACAATATACCCTCAACATTTTAATGACAGTTCACTCACACTATTCCGCCTCGTCCAAATGATGATGCTGCCGGAAAGAACAAACATTAATTTCTGCTTTTTTTGCCAGACTTGTAGAATCCTAGAATTTCAATTTCAGAAAACAGGGAACAAACAATGCAATTCACTGCACCTGGACAAGCACAAGTTAGGTCAATTTGCAAAATAAATGCTGTATTTGAGTACACTTTGGCTCAAAGGATGACATAATGACAGCTTCGTATATGAGTGGAGGTCATTACCCTGCAGCTCTATTCTGAGATGGCTTTCATGAAAATGGACTCGCAGATATGGACAAATTAATTTTCTCTTTAATGTACAAAAAAGCCCTTTAATGCACAAGATTGGATGTTCATTTGGGCTCTTTGTGCACTTTTAGCCTATTAGACTAAAAGACTTTAACTTTACCCCAAGGAATGTGTTTCGTTTCCAACAAATCTCCTCCTAATACGTGGCGCCGCAGCCCCCAGGTGAGCGAGCGCAGTTGGAATCAGACCCAGGCCTTGTCACTGATGACTCAGACAGTCCCTCAAGCCCAACACAATTTGGCATACAGGACAGCACCGTGGCTCCACCTCAGCGTATTCATACACCGTGTGCTCCGAATATTAAAGGCACAATCAGCACACACAGCTTTGGGGGTTTTCATTGTCAAAGATACAGGCGGCCACACACCATCACAATGCCATATAAGTTATATGTCAGATATCAAATGAAATGAACAAGATTGAAAGGTAATTTGCAAAAAAAAAAAAAAAAAATTAAAAAAAAATTGAAAAAAAAAAAAAAAAAAAAAAAAAGAATGGCTGGGGGAGTTGATCCTATACTATACCAGTGGATCTTTTGGGAGTGGATTCAATGGACTAGTATTTATGAATAATTCAACCCAACTCTGGTTGCTCGTAATATGATTCATGTTGGGTTATGCATAGACTTCAGTCAATTAAATTATCATTCCAAAGATGAGATGTTTCTCCATCGTCCATGTTCTTTAATATCTAGAGCACATGTTTTGTATAATGCTGAGATGGTCTTGTCAATGGGCAGCAATAGCCATTTCTAGTTAGATTTTGGCTAACTTGGATAGAATGATGCTGTGTTCTTTGGACAAGACACTTTGCACTCACCTTGCATGTTGAATGTGCTGCATGACTGTGGCAGGACGGGCATCTGGCTCACAATGGCAGCCACATCTCTGTCAGTCAGCTTCATGGCAGCTAAGAAAGAGTGACAGAGGAATGAATACTTGGTGGACTTGGTGGAATCTGTAAGGCTATATAAACGTGTTTATATTACAGACAAACAATTGAATGAAAATACTGAAAATACATTAATAAAAAATAATTTTATGTTCACATATTTATATAAGAAATAAGATATAATTTCACTTCAATTTATGGAAGGGGTTACCTTTATTCCTCTAGATATTGGAACTACAGCACCATCTGTTGGCTTTAAATTAAATTGCATTTCCAATCTTTTTGAAATTCCTGGCAAATATTTTAAAATTTGGTTTCCATTCCACCAAACGGGTTTTGCTATAGTTATGAGAAAGCATGCGCAAAGCTATTTTGGGAAGATTATTAAATAGGAGCAATATATGAATAAAATAAATGAAAAAGTAAGTTAATGGGTTTACTCTGAAATTGAGGACTGTGTTTTCTAGGCTCCAGCTGCATCATCAGATTGCTGGAGGGGGCTTCAAGGGGAATCAGCCACAGAAATCAAATTAAGAGCAACTTTTCTCCAGTTTAATTTGGCTCTGTGCTGTTTTAGTGGAGAGTAGCTGACTTTATCGGCACACTGGGCTTAATTAACTCAGAGAGTAGTGTTTACTGTCAGACAAGCGGCTTCAATTTGCTTTTGATGAATGATTGATGCTCCCCCAAAGGGTAAAGCAGGGAAGGACTGCAGGCACAGAGATGCTTCTATCAAACAAATTATCAGTAAACTTAGATAGGCCTCACAGCAAGGGTTAAAAATACAAAAAAAACAAACAAACAAACAAAAAAACCAAGTGAAATTACATTTACAAAGGTCAAAATAAATTTAAATAAAATAAAGAATTGATGTTGTAGTTTATATCAAAGCATAAAGTTTATTTTATTTATTATTTTTTTTAAAGTAACCTGTGTGGGATTAAAAAATAAATCAGTGATTCTTTGCTGTGGTGTATAGCCTCAGGATACCACACACAGAGAATAGAAATGTGAAAGCTTATGGACTATCTCACTACAAGCCCATGCTGCCCTACGCTACAGGCTTAAAGATGGGCTGTAATGTACACTCATCTTTATGGTCTGTGACATCTATCAATACTTTACAACATTAGCTTGGAACAATATCTTTTATCAGTTCACCTCTAACCTTAGCTGGCTCCATCTGTGCTCCTGTCCCAACCCACTGCCTCCCCGCCCTCATCAGCTCATATTTGGATCAACTGTTTCCCTTCAGCTGGATCTTGCATGAACTTGTACATAGGGGAACTAAATGCTGAAGGCTATAATACAGTAATAAAATTCAAATGAACCTATGAGTAAACAGGGTGAAGTTTGATGAACTAGTTGGAAAGGTGCGTCACTTCTGCTAATTAGGAGTAATGTGATCAGCATCCTTTCATTTTTAGACAATGTATTAAAGTCAGCACTATAAAACTACATGTTGAAACTGTCACAGACCCTGAGTGTATTCATGAACATTAAAGTGCCTGTTTCTTTTACAGGACAGCTGGTCAAGTGTAACTTGAGCCACTCCTTTGTTGACCTTTTCAAACAGAGGAAGTTGAAGTGAACCAAACAGTGAGATAGACCTAGACTTTATGTTTTTGGTCTGCCGAGTGCTTATATAATAGTGTCACATTTGTTGACATATGACAGCAGTGTGTGTTTTAACTGATTAGTCTGTTCTACAAATTGTGAGTTTTGTGTAATTAAAATCTTACCAAGACAGCCAAGCCAACACATGTGTGCCTAACAGATTTGGTTAGATTGAGCTGGAGAAAAATAAGAAAGCAGATGTCATGGTCCAGTGGTATCCCCCACTGGTTGGACTAATGTGTTAATGCAGTCTCTTCAGTGTTGACTATATCAGTTAACAATACAATAACCACCCACAGCTTTCAAAGAATGCTGGCTACAAAATGTAAATTTTGACACAGGTGGAGGTTAATTCAGCCATTTCTTTCGGTCTAGGGCAGGAGTCTGCAACCACTCTCTAAAGAGCCACATGCGGCTCTTTAAAGCCTCCAGTGTGGCTCTTTGCACTTTGATTGAGAAAAAAAAAAAAAGTTTAGGGAAAAAAATGTTTGGGTATACTTACTATTCGTCTGAGCAAATCCCATACATAAAATTGGAAAGAATAATGGTAATTTTGTAAGGCAAAGCAAGGCAAGTTTATTTGTATAGCACAATTCGTACACAAAGTAATTCAAAGTGCTTTACAGAATAAGAAATACATTAAAATCACACATAAAATAAATATTACACATAAAATACACCAGAATGCAAGAAATTACATAACAAATTGTTCAAAACCCCTAGGCCGCCTAAAAACACTTCAAATAAGTCCACAAAGTCCATGTAAATACAAAATGTTACATATTCTTCATATATATGGATATATTAATAGCTGCAAATAGTTGATTTATTTCTTATAAATTAATGTATTAATCACTTTGTCTCGTTGAAGTGAAGTGAATTAAGTTTATTTTGGTTGTTTACATTAAAAAAAAAGAAAAAACAAAAAAACAAAATAATACATTTTCTTCATTAATTGTAACCAAAAATGGATTGGGCTGAAACAAATTGCTTATGTAAGCTCATCCTGACAATCACATGACAACTCCACAATACAGTCACATAACGAAATCCATTTACTTTAATCAATATCTTAACCACAGATGTTTTGACTCATATAAACCTATAACAATGTATATGTATGAATTAATTCGTGTTTTAAAGTTTTTTTGACTTTAGACAGAGTTTTAATTAACTTAAATTCATCATTGAGATCATTCCAAAGTCTTATTCCTAAAACAGACACACATCTTTGCCTAACGTTAGTTCTTATTTTACTAGATTTAAACCGAAGCAAACCTCTTAAGTTATAGCAACTATTTCTTAATTTAAAGGACTGAATGCCTACGGGACGGGTCTGTAAATTTTAATACATTCAATTTTATAAACAGTTCATTAGTAGGATCACAGAATCCTGCTTTATTACTTATTCTTATTGCCCCTTTCTGTAGTTTAATTAAAAAGTTGAATTGTAAAAAAAACACACAAAAAAACAAACAAAAAAACTAGTATGGCTCTTTATGACATTACTTTGGTTTGAAATGGGCCAATGTGGCTCTTTTACTGTTAAAGGTTGCAGACCTCTAGTTTAGGGTTACCACCAGTACAATTTACAATAGAAAAATGGAGTAGGTCTATAGGGCTAAATTATATCTGGTTACCATTACCACAATTTAGTAATCTGGTTTAATCTGCTCTCAGTAAAGTCAATTGGCACAGTGGTAGAGCCCCAAGTTAAATAAAGGTAAGTAGGCCTATTTGTAGGCTATGCCATCACTAGACTTATTATTTCCATCATATGACTAAAATAGCTATCCTGACATGAACTTCTCCCGCTCCTTTCTCTCCCCACTTTTCCATCCAAATATTGTGACCAGTGTATTGCCATTGATTTGCTAATAATACATGGTGTTAGTTAATGGCAAATTCAATATGTAAGCCTATCAACCAAGGCTTATGGTGGTTATCAAATTGTTGGGATAAATTAGTTGAATATCTAACACATTAGGGAATGATCAATTGGTCACTGAGTATTGTGGGCTATTGTGGGTAAGTTTACTGTGCAGCTGAATAGATAGATCCATAACACACTGGAAAATGATCTAGCCATGTGAGACTGTCTATTTGTGGGCTGCTTTCTTCTATTAAATAATGTCTGATGAGACATAGAGGTCATTGTTTTGTTTCTATCCGTCTTCTCATAACACGCCTAGTCCTGCCACACACGTGACACGGTATTTCTCCGCGGGGTGAAAAGAACAGGAAGAAAACACGTCTAGTTTACCGTGCATAGAGACTGAAACTATTGCGAAAGGGTCGTGTGAGTTTTCGGTACGTGACGTTGGCCGATGGGCGGATGTGACGGTCGGACGGCCCAGTCGCGTTCTGCCCCCACAGTAAAATCTACCCCCACATGACGTGTGTGATCAGTCAGCATTCTTCCTGCTCTCAAGCCGGTAGCTAGCCAACTACCACAGAAAAACTAACAAGGAAACGACAATAGTGGCTTATTTTAAAAATTAATTCGTATTTTGTGTTACATATTTGATTATTATTTTAATTCTAACTGAGACAGAAGAAAAATCGCGCTGACGTCCCTTTCGTAAAGGTAAGATTTATTGTGCTTCCTTCTTCGGCTAAAGCTGCCTCGCCGACCGGTGTCGGAGTATCAAGATCACAGAAATATATCACCACTAGACTGTCTGAGAATGTTCTCTGATGATAATTTGTAAACCTACATGCAATGGTTCAAATTCAACCATAAAATCGCAGACAGATGTTTACCTTTTTGAGACATTTGTGAGGTTGGCTTCTAGGCCTCGGCTCAAGGCACAAAACCCCCAAGATGTCGCCGTATAAGGACTTCCGGTTTGAGAACAAAGACCTTATAAAACCAGCTGTTGTGATTTCCTTCTTTTCGTGAATGCGACTAAATTCACTGTTCGAATTTCATTTTGGTACATAACGTTATTTCTACTAAATTTCCCTTTTCTATAATTTGACGCTAGTCAGTTTTATGTGAAATCTAGTCCTCACCACCTAGAGGAATGACCTGAATTACTTTTATTTAAAGTTAAACATGTAAAGACTAACTGCGACGTCGTTAAAAAATAATACATGTTGATTCAGATCCTTGAACGGTGATTGGCACATGTTGTTGTTCATAGCTTGGCCTGTTTTCTTCTGCATTTGAGGAATTAAGATGATTGACACATTGAGCAGTAATATACACTTTACATTTGGTTTACTGTGAAAACATATTAAAGAGTTTTTAAAAATGTGTTTTTTATTATTGGGGATTTACTTTTACATCGCCAGATGTCTGCTGCTAAACCAGCTAGCATTGTGCAGCTAGGCTAACAGTGCCCTACTTTTCGTACACGTGTGTTGTTGGAATGTGTTGCGCCATAATTTGGCAAAATATCATGGGCATTAATCCCTAGATTTCGTTAATTTGGCCTGATATCAGCCAATTTGTCGACGCTTGATAATGTTGTCACAGAAGGCATACACTGACTGACTCATATTATGCCTCTCTTACAGGTCCTTCTTCTCCCGTCCCATTTTCACTGCATAATTCTTTACTGAATACCTTAGCAAGCCGCCAAAGTGGAGTGTGTTATTGCACAAGGGGGACCTTCTCTTTTCAGGTAAGGACAACAAGCAATACCCGTCTTGACTTTTAAAAGTTTTTTTTAAGTTTTTGTTTCCATTGTTGTGTCACAGTGTAAGGGGAGGAGGTGGGGGTGCACCTCAGCACTATCCCAAGACTGTCGACAACAGGTTATTTTCCATTTTTATTATTTATTTACTGAATATTTTCTGACTTAAATCTGACTTACTACTGTCATTGGTGCAAAATTTTAAATGTGTTTTATTTCTCTCCACAGCGAGTCCCTGGGGAAACCCCCAGGTGCTAGCAGTCAGAGATGGGTTCCTTCTCGAAGCACTAGACGAGATGCAGCATCCTCCGCCGAAAAAACACAAAATGACAGAATCTTCAGAAAAGTGAGAGGGTGAGTGTCTCAACTCAAATCCCATGCATTCAATGTTTTCTATGTACATAGTGGTAATGGTGTTTTTGTATTTCAGCATACTCAACAAGCTGACACCTGAGAAATTCGACAAACTTTGTCTTGAACTTCTCAATGTGGGCATCGATTCAAAAGTTGTCTTAAAAGGAATAATCTTGTTGGTGAGTATTTCTGGTCAACATTAAGTTTATCTTGTAATCAACATGTTGAGTCATCTTCAGTGTTTTTGTCTAATTAGATTGTCGACAAAGCTCTTGAAGAACCCAAGTATAGTCAGCTATATGCTCAGCTTTGTCAACGCTTGTCAGAAGATGCACCTAACTTTGAAGAACCACTTGAAACCCCAGCCGCAAACAAACATAACACAGTAATTGTTGTTAGATATTTTATTAAGTGACCATTTGAACAACTCTGGTCTCATGCTGTACAATCCTTTTTCAGACGTTTAGAAGACTTCTCATATCTAAGCTTCAGGATGAGTTTGAAAATCGTGCCAGAAATGTTGAACGTAAGTAACATATTAAAGAATATTGTCATTGTGTTTTTGTTTTTTTTTTTGTTTTTGTTTTTTTAAGTTTTGGGAAAAGTAATGCATTTTTGTCTATTTAGTGTTTGAGAAACATGACGCGCCACTCACCACAGACGAGGAGGAGCAGCAGGCTATTGCAAAGATCAAGATGCTGGGCAATATCAAATTCATTGGAGAACTCGGCAAACTTGGTCTCATTCACGAATCCATCCTCCATAGGTGCATCAAGACAGTAAGTTTATATTTTCTTTCTGAAATGAGAGGGGAACTGCCATATTCATGAACACTGGGATATTATGGTCATACTTTCTATGTTGTAATGATTTGTGTGCATTTGTAGCTATTGGAGAAAAAAAGAAGAGTACAACTCAAGGATATGGGTGAAGACCTTGAATGCCTCTGTCAGATAATGAAGACTGTGGGGCCTAAACTTGACCATGAGAAAGCTAAGGTAAACATTTTTTATTAAAATTCCTTTTGGTAATCATGCTGCATTTGTCAATGTATCATTTTATTCTCTTCTAGGCTTTAATGAACCAATACTTTAGCCGGATGCAGGCCCTGGCTAACAACAAAGAGCTGCCATCTAGGATTCGTTTCCTGTTGCAGAACATCATAGAGCTACGAGAGGACGGATGGTCCCCTCGCAAAGCCTATGTGGACAATGGACCCAGGACAATTAGTCAGGTCCGACAAGATGCAGTGAAGGTAAGACGGAACACTCATATTTTAAACAGTATTGAGTACAAATATGTGTTGTCCGCATTATTGTTGACCAGCTCTATTTTGCAGGAATTGGGTGTTTTTATTCCTCCGCAAAATGATGGATTCAAGAATGACTTCTTTGTGGATAACTCTTTCATGCCATCCAAAATCAAGTTTGACAGAGAGACTATTGGAGGCCTTGCTGACATGTTTGGACAAATGCCTGGTATGTTTGCATTGACTATAAACTGGTATTTGCTGTTAATTATTTTTACACTTCTGAACATGTGCCGTTTGGAATTCTGTAGGAAGTGGCATTGGCACAGGTCCAGGGGTCATACAAGACCACTATTCTCCCACCTTCAGCCGCCATCGAGCCAACCCAATGTTCAATGGCCACACTGGCAATTCCAATGGAATGCATCAGCCTCCATATGAAAATGGAACCAAGCATTACAACAAGACTAACCAGGTACCTACATTCGAAAAGATTAAACATTAGATATTATGTAATCTTGTACTAAAGGGTATTTTTGTTTTTAGGGGCAGAATTCTCCAGTTTTTAGCCACAAACAAAACCATTCAAGCCAGATGCAATCTAAGGAAATGGGGTCAAGATTCAACAAGAAAGGGAAGATGAATGCAGAAGAAATCAGTCTGAGACCAGCACAGTCTTTTATGATGAATAAAAAGCAACTTCCAAAACTGCAGCCACAAGTGACAATGATGCCTCCAAGTGCTCAAGGATCTCCACTAGGACAGGTAACAAAGTCAAGCCTATTTACACATCTCCCTGTTTGCATATCTTGTTCTTGAAAGTAATTGTTTTTTTTTTTTTAATAGTCTCCACAACTTGGTCTGAGAAGCAATCCACCGCCCATACAAGAAAAGGCGAAGTCTAACAAAAAGGCACCGCCAACTAAGGAGGAGTTGCGTAAAACAACTGTAAGTTCCTGTCATATTTTCACAACTATTGCACAAGATTTAATTGTGGCTAACCACATTTGTTCTTCTACAGGAAACTATTATGTCTAACTACCTAAACAACAAAAATGTCAATGATGCTGTGAACAGTGTGCGGGACTTGAAGCCTCCCAAGCACTTTCTGTCTGAGCTCGTGAGCAAGGTTGTGGTGTATTCCCTTGACCGCTCCGATGATGACAGAGAACATGCCAGTACTTTTGTCCATACACTGTGCACCAGCGGCCTTGTGACTGGGGAGAACCTGCTGCAGGGCATTTTGTCGGTTGTCGATCAGTGCCCCAAAATAGAGGAGGAGGTCCCGTTGGTGAAGTCCTACCTGGCTCAGTTTGCAGCCCGGGCCATTATAGCAGAGCTGGTCAATATGTCTGACTTGGCTCACCACCTGGAGAATGGTTCCCACTTCCCTCTGTTCCTCTTGTGTCTGCAGCAGATGGTCAAACTCAAGGACCGCGAGTGGCTGTCTGACCTCTTTCAACAAAGTAAAATCAACATGCTTAAGATGCTACCTGGTATGTACTGGATTTTTAAATTCAATCTACATATAAAAATTAATTTAAGTATAAAAGTAATGACGGCGATTGAACGTAAGTGCTAATTTAAAAAAAAAAAATTTCTTTCCCCTTAACAGAAATTGATCAAAACAAGGACAGAATGCTGGAAATACTGGAGGGCAAGGGCCTAAGCTTTTTGTTCCCTCTAATGAAACTGGAAAAGGAGTTGTTGAAGCAGATCAAAGTTGATCCTTCTCCACAGTCCATATACAAGTGGATCAAGGACAACATCTCTCCAACTCTTCACACAGATAAAGGCTTTGTCAACATTCTTATGACCAGGTAGTTATTTGACATTTTCTTTCTTGTCTTGTACCTACCATGAAAACTAACAAATGTTGTCTTGTTTCAGCTTTTTGCAGTATATTATGTATGAGATCAACCCTGAGGATGACGAAGAGCAACTTGCATCACCCAGCAAAGAACAACTTGATGAGGAAAAGCAACTGCTACTATCTTTCAAACCAGTTATGCAAAAGTTCCTCCATGATCACGTTGACCTGCAAGTTAGTGCCCTATATGCCCTTCAGGTCCACTGTAACAGCAAGAGTTTTCCTAAAGGTATGCAGACACTGATAGTGTATTCAAAAATTTGATCTTAAAAAGGTTAATTTTTTTTTTTTTTTAATTATAGGAATGTTGCTGCGCTACTTTGTCCACTTCTATGACATGGAGATAATTGAGGAAGAGGCTTTCCTCTCGTGGAAGGAGGACATCACCCAGGATTATCCAGGAAAAGGAAAAGCGCTATTTCAGGTAAGACTTTATTTTAATTTTAGGTTAGTCTTACTTGGCCCTCTTGAGTGCATGTTTTTTAAAGTTTATGAATGCTTTCATGCAGGTAAACCAGTGGTTGACTTGGCTCGAGACCGCAGAGGAGGAAGAGTCAGATGATGAGGATTACTGAGAACGGGGCAAAAGCCATGCAACAAGTTTTTTTTTTTGTTTTTTTTAAATCTTCATTTTTTTTCATGTCTTGTCCTTGTGTTTTTGTTAGTATTATTCAACCACTGTTACACTTCATTCCCCAGTGACTCATCAACCCAGAATCAACACTTTATTTATGCATCTCTTTATATTTGGGTTTAAATGCATGTCTATGTTTGGGAGTTTTTACAGATGGTATATTGCAGGCAAATGCACCAGCATCAGATCTAACCTATTATCACTTGGTCACTAAGTGCTAACCATAGATTTAAGAACTGTTTACAAGAGAAGGCTCTAAACGTCAAGGGCTCTTTCACTTTATCTACGCTTGTTAAAATCGGTTTGAGATGCACTTTGCCAAGCATCATGAGATGTGCAATAGATTTACACTCTCCTTGATTTGTGAAACAATCTTTTGCAATGGTTAGTTGTGGTAATAATGGTTTCATGTGCTGAACGCAGGCTTTATTTTAAGAACATAATTTGTATTCAGTAATGGTCTTTTTATTTGCACAATGTGGTTGCAGTTTTATTTTAGTTTAGGTAATTGCTTTTGTATGAATCTTTTTGTGTGGCCTTTAATTTATCAGATGGATATACCTCTAAAGTATCGGACTATACTTGAATGTCTCCGTTTGGACATGCCGAGACAGCCAAAGGTTTAAGTTTCCTGTGCTGCAGTTGTCCACCATCCCAAAGTGGTGATTTTTAAGTCTCTGTATTAAGTTTTAATATCTTTTTATCTCCATGAAATTGCAGAAATTATGTATGTGTAAACTTGGGCTTTTTAATCACCGTTGATGCCATGTGCTTTAAAGCCTAGGTGTACAGCTACAGATCAACCTTTAATAAAGTCTAACAATGAGTCACCTTTGTCTTGCTTACTGCTTTAATTAAATTAGTACACTTGTAACTTGATTGTGTGACAACCTTTTAATGGTAATATTTGATCAAGGGTCTCTTTATAAAACTTTTGTCTGTACGTACTTTTACTAACGCAAACCTCCACAGATGTCCTTGAACTCTCTTCCTGACTCATCTGAACACCTTGACACCTGGAGGTTTTTGGACTGGACTCATTTCCACATCAAGTAGTTTTTTTTTTTTAGATCATAAGCTTAACACGTGCATAACATTTTTGTGCATATGCAGCTTTATAAATGAGACCCCAGGACTCCGGATGGAAGCAATGTTTACTCATTCAAATTTATAGTACTGGGATCAGTTTAAAATAAAGTCATGGGCCTCAGTCTGGTTGCCTGGGATGCAGAATGCACACATCTCAAATATGTTAAGTACAGAGATATTCTCGGTAACTGGTCTAGTAATCCTAAGGATAAATCTAGATTATGGTGTGAATCCAGATCTGTTTTGAGAATTAATTAATCTGTTATGAACATAAGAAAATCTGATGCATTACAAGTTTGTATATTCTTAAAAACCAGATTTTTGCACTGTACTGTACATAGTGTATAGACAATACAAAAGTGACATTTAATGCAAGTAGTTCATGTACTGAACAAAAGACAAGTGCAGGTCAGCACTGTAGCAAATGGCTGAGAAGACCAGTACATCACATAAAACCGTCTATAGTGATAAGGAAACCAAAATGACCTACAAAAACACATTACTACTCATATATAGTCTCTATGAACAAGAGTATGGCTAGCAAAATCAGAAGAAAAAAAGTAAAGTTGAGAAAGCATTTAATCACTGTCATCATCCTCATTATTAGAGGCTTCTGGTTCAGAAGCATTTTCTGATCGCCGTGGTGACCCCTCGTTGTCAGATCCGGCTTCAGATCCCCGGTCTGAGGCTGGAGCTGGAGATGCAGCGCGGGACTCATCAGACCCAGAGCGACTCCTCTTACTCTCGTTATCCGACTGCTCGGAGTCGGACTGCTGCTGCACCCTCCTCCTCTTCTTCACTGGACGGTCACTTCCCGAGTCATCATCAGAGCCGCCGGACCTCCGAGGACTTCCAGCCTCACTGCCTGAGCGATTTTTGCCTACATCAGAGTCACTGTCTGAGGCAATACGCTTCTGGTGACCACCCTCATCTTCAGACCCTGATCCACTGTCTCGATTTCTGAAGAAATATGTACAATCATCTGTTCTATTACAAACATTCATTCAAAAGGTACAATGCAAACAGTCTATAGCTGGAAAACTGGCCATTGTTTCACTAAACCAACAATTGTAAAGATGCTAACAGACCAACATTATTATTATGCATGTGTTTGAAAGATGGTTTTATAGTTTTGAGACCAAAATATTTACCTGTCTTCAGCTATCTTTAAGCCATCCTCATCTGAAGAGGAGTCAGATGAAGAGATGATAGCCTTTGATTTGATTTTTCCTTTAAGCGAAGGAGGCAGTCGCTCCGGTTGGGGCTAAAATAATAAATAAATTTAAAAATTACTTATAAGGATGCTTTTATTGTCATGTGGTCATAATCAGAAAAGTATACAAACCTTGGGGGCCTTTTTGCGTTCCTTAGGTTTCCGTTGTTTTTTAGGCCGTGATTCTCCTTCCTCATCACTGTCATCTCCTCCACTTCGGGCAGGCCTAAAATATACAAATACATTTAGAGAAAGTATTCTTCTCTATACAAAATAGTAAAATACAGCCATTTCCTTGTGCTAAATTACTTTCTCTTCTTTTTACGCTGTTTCTTTTCTCCTTCCTCAGCATCCCCTTCCTCTTCACTGCCACTGCCCTTTCTTTTCTTCTTCTTTTTGACTGGAAGGTCCTCATCAGAATCATCGTTAACAAACTCATCCATGTCGCCTCCTTTCTTGCGCTACAGAAATACAAGAGGTATTGACATATTAAAATGATTCTGTTGATTTTAGTTTAGTGGTTTTAGTTATTTGTATGTGCAATGTCTTACGCGGCCTCCACCACCCTTCTTCTTTTCTTTGGCCACTTCTTTTGGTCCGTCTGCAAAGGTAAGCAGGTTCTTGGTCTTTTCCACATACAAAGCTCTCTGCTCCAAGAGCTTCTTCTGTTCCTCAGCCTCTCTGTTGCGTTTTTCTTCCTACAATCACATTCAAATAAATTTCAAGTAATTATCAATTTTTTTTGTTTTCTTGGTCAATGGTCAGCAACACTCACCTGTTCTTTTAATAGCTGTTGTCGTAGCAAGTCCCTCTCTTGTTCCTGTTTGGCACGCATCTCCCTCTCCTCCTCATCTTGCTTTCTGGCTCGAGCAACATGATACTGAGCCTGACTCAGCAGATCTGAGCATTGCCTGTAACCACAATATAACCAGTTACTTAAAAGTAATCACTCATTATAAGAGACCAAACAGGGACACTATACATGGCTATCTTACCTTGCTTCAGAAGCAGCAAGAGCCAGGTCAAACCGCATTTTGTCTCCAGCTTTGCTCAAGTAGCTGAAATATCTGTGTGAACAATAAAGTGAAAACGTGACTTAAATCAATTGAATTATACACTAGATAGACATATTAAGTAGCAATGTTTTACTACCTGTGTGCTAGTTCGAGCTCTTTGACAGCACTGAGCACAGCCTTCAAGTTGCTCTTTTCATCTTTGAGTACAAGAGTGGCTAATCGTTGGAGCACCAGAGCCACATTAAACATCAGCACAGTGTCACTCGGTGCCACATGACGTGCCTGATGTAAATGCAACAAATACAAATAAACACTGTTTATTCAAGAAAATAGATAGAGATAAAAACAAAAGATTTATATTTAGTTACCTTCAGAAGCATCTGTTTGCACTCTTGGAGTTTGCCACATTTAAACAGTGCCCTTGCAAGGTACAGCAGCACCTCAGTATTTTGGTATTTGTAAAATTTCTTCAGGCAGTTTTCATACTGAAGAACAATAATCTCAACTCAACTCAAAATGAAAAAAAGGACAATTTGTCAAATGTTTGATGAGGTTAAACAGCACTAACCATTTGTACAGCACTAATGTACTGCTTCTGTTCGACATAGATGTGAGCCAGGTTGAGCCAGACATCACTGATGTCTGCAGTGGCCTCTCTCACCTGAGCGAAAACATCACGAGCCTCTCTGAAGTAGCCCTTATGAGCCAGGACAGCACCTAACACACATAACATTTAAATGTATAGCTCTTTAACTTAATCTTTATTGTCCACCATAGTAGAAATTTGTACACTGTAACTAAATTACAACCCACCAATGCCATTGGCAGCATAGAGGTTCTTAGAATCATTGCGCAGGACTTGCTTGTAAATGGCCAATGCTCTGTCCTGATGTCTTTTTTCCTGTTGAGGAATACAAGGTTTACAATTTTATTTTTCTATCTCGCGTTACTTTACTAATGTTGTGATTCACTTAAAAAGCTACCTTTTCCCTGTCTCTGGTGGGCTGGTGCAGTGTCTGCAGCCACACGTTACCCAGAGCCAACATAGAGTAAGTGTCATTTTGTGTTGATGGTTGCTTTAGAATACGCTCAAATTTCTTTTGCCCTGGACCCCATTCCTGTTTAGCCAGGTGAAGATTTCCAATCAAAGACCAGGCATCTGGGTGATCCTGAGACAAAGGATTAAAGATTGTTGATTTCTTTCTGGTGTTCTTTATGTTTCTTTTTAATTTTGAGAAATTACTTGATTAATCTGTAGAGCTTCTTTGAACCAATCTGAAGCCTCATAGAAGTTTCCTTTATCACGGGCCATAGCTCCAAGTCGCAAATAGCCTGCAGGACAAATGAAGAACAGTTAATCATATGTTTGTAACACTATTTGTGCAAAATATTATGTGAATGTTTTAAATTCTTACAGTCAACATAATTGGGATGCTCTCTCAGGATGTTTTTGTAAAGCTTCTCAGCCTCGTGAAATTCACACATAGCTTCGTAAAGCCGAGCCAAATTGTAAGATGTTGTGACAGAAATTGCATTGTAGTAATGCTCGTCATGCTCCCCCTCTGCTTTGGCACGTTCCAGAGATGCAAGGAAATATTTCTGCAAAAATCATTTGTACAAGTGAACATTGAGAAAACAAACATATGCAGGCACTTTTTTCTTATTACTGTCCATTTGGTTGCTACACACCTTTGCCTCTCCAAGGTTTCCTAGTCTGAAGTGAAGTGCTCCCAAATTGTTGAGGATCTCAGGAGGGACATCTGCTTGCACTTTCTCTTGCAGGATACGAGTTGCTGTCCCATAGGCAGACAATGCTCCTTGGATGTCAGTCTGCTCCAGGATTTGAGCCAACTCAATCCAGGCCTCCACATCATCTGGGTACTGCTCCGTGACCTTTTTCAAATGACCCTTGAAGAAAAAACAGTAATATAGAGACATGTTATTTCTTGTTGTTAAGCAAACCTTGAGTACATACTTTGAATGAATGAATGAATACATACTTTGGCAATGTCTCTCTTTTCCTGATCATCTGAAGTGGCATACAGAGAACCAAGAATCTTCATAGTTTCATAGTTGTTTGGATAAGCCTTTAAAACCTTTTCAAAGCACTGGGCTGCGTTTTCTTTGTCCCTTCGATAAACATACATTTGACCCAAGCCAAAGAAGGGTAACACAAAAGTGGATGAGGCAAACTGAGTGGCCTGGTAATAATACTGAAATGCTTGGTCATAGTCCTCCTGGTTACAAAATAACAGAAAAAAATTAAATATGTCCACAGGACATCACTGCACATAGTTAAATATAGATACAATCACGTGTGCATCATGAAATACAGCATTCACAAGCCAAATACTACCTGTACGTGAAAAGATCGAGCCAACTGGTAACAGCTCTCAGCTTGCATGGCCTCAACTTCAGTATTATGGAAAGCATGTAGAGCCAAATGCTGCACTTTACTGTAGTCCTGTGGTAAAATACAAAAACTATGAATAACACAAATGGCATTTTAACAGTGTGCCTATGTAAAAGTGGGGTTTACCTTTTTAAAGAAGAAGTGGTTGGCCAAATGGTTCAGCACCATGGGGTTGCTGGGGTCAATGGTGTAAGCCCGAGACAGGAGCTGGACTCCATTTTTGATGGAGTCGGCTTCTTTGTTGTTGAGCTCCAAAACAGCCAAACCCACAAGTGCTCCCACACATTTTGAGTTGAGCTCTAGGGCTCGTCCAAATGCCAGACGGGCTTTTTCGAGTTTGTTTAGCTTTACAAAACAGTGACCCATTCCAAGACGTACCTCAGCTGGATGCAAGAAAATATAAACATTATAAAGCTGAATCTATGCTATATTTTTGGATATATAAAAATCACTATTATGTATAACTTATATTTACCTGGGCAGCCAGGGTTCGTACGTAGGGCCTTTTTGTAATATGCCAGTGCTCCTCTGTAATCCTTCTTATTGAAGGAGATGCAAGCCTTACCTGAGAAACACTTTTTTTATAATTTAACTTTATAATTATAACTTTAATTATAAATTTAACTTTAATAACACAATAGTTACCACAATACACAATAGTACTTCATTATTGTAATCAAACTTACCAAGCAAAGCAGGGATATTGTTGGTGGACTGATTAAGCACAAAGTGAAACTGAGCATCGGCTTGATCCATCTTATCTCCTTCCAAGAGGCAGAAACAAGCTCTTCCAAGAAGATGGTTCTGAAAAATTAAAACAGTATAATTGAGTATAATAATATCTAATACTTCAACGCTACAACATTTCTTTTTACCTGATCATACATGATGATCTTGTCTGCCATTGTGTAAAGGAGGGTGGCTTGTGTGATGAGCTCTTTCTTGGCATCTTTATTTTTCTCTTTACGTGCTTGCTGCACATAGTAAGCTGCTAAAGTGTCCAGACAGGTCATCTGGTCCTTTTCATGATCTCTGTAATCAAGGTTTCCATCTATACGTGCAGCCTCCAACAGCTTTACAAAATCTTCAGTTTTGCCTTGCTTGTAGTACTCCAACTGATGATGATGATAAAAAAGATATACATGTTAAATAATTAGGTTTATCATATGCAATAATTGCAGTCATTTACTCACAGCCAATGCTATCCATATGTGCAGTTGTGTATGTTCCTGCTTCAGAATACTGATGACCTCGTCTCCTTCAGGCAGCTGGTCAAAGTCCAGCTCAATGACCTGCAGAGAGCATCACAGTAATAACATCAAGAATGAACAAGTACCACTCAGGCAATACATAAAATCCTAGTGAACAATTCATTACAAGGTATTTGTAAATATTGAATTCAGTGACTTAAAACTAAATGTGACTGATATAAATCCAGCAAAAGAAGCACGTGATGTCTGCTCACAAAAAAAAAAAAAAAAAAAAAAAAAAAAAAAAAAAAAAAACCATATAGGGAAAAAAAAAAAAAAAAAAAAAGACAAATAAAGTACACTATTAGGGATTTGGGGAATGCTAGCGCTACACCGATAACGTCGTATAATAAGAACAAAAGTTGAATTATGATTTTACCTCATCGGTGTCCCGAAGTGGGATCTCAATGGAACCCCGAGACATCTTGACTGGTTAGCAATCCACTCAGTAACCCACACAGATTCTTTGATTGTACAAATATAAGAAAATAATCGTCTGCTGTTTCTTAGCACTTCATGCTTCTTAGAGGAAGCAAACAGCGACGTACGGTGCAACAAAATTGATGGTCCGTAGAGAAACCCGAGAATGGGAACACGTTCCGATCACAGCATGGTAAGGTTGTGATTTAAATTTCTGTCGTTTGTTT
>KN475140.1:0-21260 GCA_000787095.1 Periophthalmodon schlosseri
TTATTTATTTATTTATTTTTTGCATTTGGTTTCTATTTAACTGTCAAAGTCAAAATAAAATAAAAAAGACCAAAACCTGCCTAAGTTTGGACTTAAAAAAAAGACTGAAAATAATGGATAACCTCAGTGTTAGTGCGATTTATTCCGTCAGTATTGCAAGTGCAGCCATATTCAAAACAAATGCATTATTTTTACTGATATATATAGAATATATAGAAATATAAAACATCCCTGTATTATTATATTGCAATTATTGCCAAATATTTGTAAAGTAGTAAACAAAAATAAGGAAGTGTTATGTGTATTGCATACGTGTCCACTACGAGGCTATATTAAACGATATTTTAAAAATCACCTCACACCATAAGTTCACTGGGAAAAGCAGCCAAGTGGATACAGCTTGTGTCTCTGCTATAATGTTTGAAAAAGCTATAAAAGGCCAAGAAATACTTTGTAGTTAACTTTCTTCTGCATTGTAAAACAAGGTAGAATGAGATGTGGTCTGCAATGTTACTTGCCTATAAATGAAAACATTTATAAGAAGTGATTTTATGGCTTGTTCCTCTCAGCAGTGGATCTCATTAGGCTTAATGCTTTTAGACGTGTGCAGCTCTAATAGAAGAAGATACACTCAACATGATATTTACAGGAGGCAATTCAAATAGTGCTATCTTCATTTGCTCCTCGACCCAGAAGGATTTAGCCATATGAAGTCACAGCATAAGTTGTCTTACTTTGACTAATGCTCTTTACAGTCTGTGTAATAGCAGTATTTTCCCCTCATTTGAGGTATCAGGTTGTTGGTTTGGATGTAACCAATCCCAGATATCCGCCTGGTGGTTTGAGGGGCACTTTTTGTGTTATTACTGAACAGATGAGACAGGGGCCATTAGAATAATGAATAGTCCACATGGTTATTGGCTAAAATGGACAAGGTATAGCTGTATGATTTTAAACATGAGTAGGAAAATTTTAAAGAGATTTAGTTTAAAGAGATTTAGTTTAGTTCATGACAGTGGATCTATAATAAAAAATGGATTGAGTGCAGCAGCCTGTGACACACTGCCAATTCCATCATTTTACACTCAAACTATGGCAATGAAATACCCCATAGATCACAGCCCGAAAAGAACACTGCTTCAAATGTTTAAATATATCGCTCTTTGAAATATTTGAAATTCTACTTTATCATGGTAGTTTCTTTAAAGTCAAGCCAGATTAACTAATACTTCAGATACAGTAAAATTATGCCATGACTACAGAGGTGCATGTTACAAGTCATACTTTTTAATAACAGACATATCTTTACTATTTGAGAACATTTTAAAGGATATCGGTACTCTTACTTGAGTAAGTCTACAAGTGACAAGATCTTAGTACAATATTAAAAATGTATGTAATATAAAGTTTAAAATTGTGTTCATTGCACATGCTTCTTCGTATGATTTAGTTTTTCTCATTTTTGTGTTCCATCCTTTGAAAAATATTTTATGTTTTTCCTTAAAATTACTTTCATTTCAATTTATAAACTAGATTCAAGCAGATATAGTTACTCTAACTGGAGTAGTAGTTTCCCTTAAAGAAAACCTATTGTGCTTGAGCCTGCTATATAGTTATAATCTATGATACCCAAGGATCATTATGTTATAATTTGCAGATTTCAATCTAAAACGACTTCATAAAAGAAACAAGTCCGCTGACTTCTGCATTAGAAAACTGCGGTGACCAATGGGAGCTGACGTTGCCGTAAACGGCATCACAACAAAAAGCCGAGAAGTTGTCGGCCCCTCCTATGGATCGCTGCACATCACGCTATCAATGACTAGGTGACGATGCTGAATCCTACGCATATCACAGATTAAGAAAATAAAATTGGAGAACGAAGTAAGTACAGAGCAGTAGGTGTATGCTGGTGAAAAAGGGGTAGATTGGTAATATGGCGTCTTGTAAATAAGTGATTAAAGATTGCCCAAATATGCACAAATCACTCTGAACACAACTTCAGTTAAGTAAATGGTGAGAGGAAACAACTATAACATGGTTAAAAGCTCAGGAAAGGATTTAAAAGAAAAGAAAATACTTTTTTACTCTTGCTTGAGTAATTTCTTGGACTACTACCAAGTACTTCTACTTGAGTAATATTATTAAGTAACAGTATTCTTTCTTGAGTACAGTTTTTTGGCTACTCTCGCCACCTCTGCATGGCACTTTCCTCTTTGTGCTGGTCTGAAGCTTAGATAAATGGAATTTTGTGATAAAGGACTAATAAGATGATCTCTAAGCAAGTATGTAATTGACAACAAAACTGACAAAAAAATAATTAAAATAATTAGCAATTGCCTTAGCAAATCATTTCAGAGATAGTGGGACTTTTTAAACATTTACTGAAGTATTTTGAAGAATCTGGATCATAATAAACATTTTAGTTTGTCCATTTGGACTAATCATATGTTTTTGGTCACAGATTAAAAAACAAAAAGAAATTCATTTATTTTTTGGAAGTTCTTCCAATAAAAGATCCAAGAAATTCATTTTTGTAGTTGGAGCCAGCTGTGGACATTTTTAGTGCTCATGTTTCTGAATCTAAATTAAGTTAAGATAAATGTCAAATATAAATGGACTAAACCCAATAAAAGTTCGATCCAGAGGAAAATGGTTTTACTTTTGAGGAACAACACATTTACAAGAGTGTGAAGTGGAAATAGGAGTTATATAAGGTCATGGAAAAGGCTGGAGGCTAATAGGCAATACAAACACTGGCACTTCTTCTTCCTAAATTACAGTATATTAAATGATTATAGGCTGAAAAACGTGGTTAACATGTCAAATCCTAAAACTAAGGTGGTCCTGACTGAGCTTAGCTCAAGATCTGGAGATGGGTCCCCGACACTCTGGAGCCCACCGTTCCTGACAGTTGAAGGATGGGTCAAATGCAGAGGACATTTTTTTTTCCATTTCCATTTTCGTATAAGGTTAAGGTACCCTTTAACCTTAACCTTATACGAATTGTTGAAAAATGCAATTCAAATAAGCATCAATATTTTTTAAGTCAGGTTTGAAGAAAAATAAACATGAAATCTAATTTATCTGGAGAGGGCATAGTTAGTCATAAGTGTCTTGCCTAGGGACACAAAGCCAGTATGACCATAACTCAAACTGCATTCACTAAACCACAAGCTCATTGGAGTCCATGTGAAAAACAAGTATTACACAGAAAACCACCAAGCTGCGCAAAAGGCATAGTAATCTCATTATTATCTCATTACTCCCAAATCTCCTGCCAACTCACTCCATATCTTTTCAATTTTGCTGTGGTCCATATAAATACTTAAGATTCCAATCAAATAATTTGTCAATTTTGCCGAGTAATGTCATTAATCAACAAACCCACCAAATGATTACAGCCCTTTGAAACTTAAATTCACTTTTTCATAACATGAAAAACATATTCCCTCCAAAAACTTTTCTCCAGTGTACAGAATAAAATTTTCTGTTGCAATTTTTTCAGAAATTCTTCCAGAGGAGACATTACGACGAGTAACCAAAAACTAAAAAAGTGTTTCAGTTAAGCTTGGATAAGAAGTACAGTTATGGCGAAAAGTTACTCAGGGAAATAACATGCCCTGTTAAAATAAGCTGTTAGCATTTTTCTCTGATCAGCAGTGCGTTGGTGGAGGTAAAGGGCAGAAATTGATGACTCACCACCCAACTATTCACAATGACTTCCAGGAATGTGTTATTCTTGTAGCAAAAAAATAGGATGAAAAATCTCTGTTGCTTTGGCCCAGGCTCTCAAGATCACATTTGTATCTATTGTTTTCCTGCTGTTGCTAAGGACACTATCTTTTCGTAATGGGGTTTTTGACGTCAAACTAAGAGCTTGAGTCTTCTCCCTGTAATCTCAGCAGACGTCTTCAAGGTGCTGTCTGGTGGAGCTTATCCCGCCCGGGGCTTCTTTTTCTCACTTTCTTGGCGCGGTTGTTTCATTCATTTTGGGCAACGTGTTTACATGCTAGCAGAGCGTTGAGTGTTTCCACCTGGTTACAAGTGCACTGGTCTGCCAGCAGGTCGGACCATTTCTCTAGACAGATTTGTGACACTCGGCACGTGCCCCAGACAGTTAAAAGCATGCCTTCACTTTTTCCTTCGTTAGACATTGTGACAGTTTTATTTCAAGACAAGGTTGAAATTTATATCAGGCAAATAGGACCAATATATGGGAGCACACACGAGGGATTTCTTAAAGCTAGTGATTCCTGAGCATCAGGAGCAGATTTTTTCCATTCTTTCATGGCAAAATATTTCCATTTCATTTGTGGGAAGTTACGGAGCAGCCAACCTGACAGCGGTGACAGTAAAAAGCTGGTGACACCTGTGACATTTTCCAGTAGTCCTGTGTCAGCGAGAAGCATGTGGGGCCCCAACCTGCAAATGAGCTGCTCTGGTTTGGACATTCACTCACTGATGTCTTACTACAACCACAGTGTCAACATGATCAACGTGTGGTTTGGATGTTCCTACAGCAGATACCTAATGCTTTCACTATCCCTTTTTTGTATGATTTTTGGCCCATAGCCTTAATTGGATAGTAAGTAGTATGGAACTGAGGTTAAGAGACTAGAACTTTGTGAAACCCTGCAAGGTGACTGCTGTAGGGATTTTGGACTCTAAAAAAAATAATTGAATTGAATAAAACTGTGAATTAATCTCACATTACTGAGCCATGAACCCTTTAGCATTTCATCACATATTCATCTGACCTGACGTCCTGGGTGCCTGCATAGCCTATTTTGGTGTAGCTTGTCAGTGTGAATAGGTGGACTGTTTCTTGATGAAACAGGTTTGCATTCCCGTATTAAGCCAGATAATAATTACTATGTTTATCTTATTTTACACCCTCTAAACGTGTCCACAAATAATACTTGGATCTATGCCCCCACTTTGGATGGAGGTTATTATAAAGCTGAAAGACTGGACTGGATTCAAATGCTTTCTATCTTTTTTATTGCTTGGCTCTGGGATCATCTTTTCTTGAACATGTAGTCCACATCTGTCTTTTAGTTAATGCCAACTTGTGCCAGTTCCATAATGTAACGATTTGTGAATAATATTTAATTGTGATTTTTCTGACAAGCATTTGCAATTTATGTTTTAATAATAGGATTCTGGTCAAAGTTCACATTTTAAACTCAACAACAGAAAATAAATACGAACTGACAAACTAGTAATCACGTATGAACATGTTTGCACAGATCTAGACTACAGGGTTAGCAGCTTTTACGAGAATAAGAATTTTGTTGCCTGGAGGAAATTATAGTACTTAAAAAATACAACCTTTGCGATTTGCCTCTATTCAAATTACTATTTCAATTTGATTGCGATCAATCTTCCATCCCTAGTTGTGTCTACAAGTTTGTATCTCTAAATACTTCAAAAATGTTTAAACAGACTATATATAATCAAAGGAATTAAACATACATTTATATTGCAAATCTTGCCTTTCCATAAAGAGGAGTAGAGGGAGGCAA
This sequence comes from Periophthalmodon schlosseri, assembly GCA_000787095.1. NCBI lineage: Eukaryota > Metazoa > Chordata > Actinopteri > Gobiiformes > Gobiidae > Periophthalmodon > Periophthalmodon schlosseri. The sequence goes on from KN475140.1 coordinate 5,529, forward strand.
AGAAAATCCAAGTCGCACTCGTGGAGTAATCTAAAAGCCCTTTATTATATGGAGGGGGATTTTTTCAGATTATTTACTATAATTTAAGTTTGTCCAACCTTTCACCATTGTGCTTAAGACTGCGATCTGATGGTCTCTTGTCAAAGGGGCCTTCAGGAGGTATTTACTGGTGTATTTACAGGTCTTATAATGAGCGCAATTAAAGTTAAGCACTCCCTAAAGCCATATGGAACATGTTCAAGAGGTCTGCATCACTGTTACAATGGGAGAGTAAAAACTGTAAAAACCAAACAGAGCCCACTTGCTGTGATTCGAAGGAGAAAGGCGCAAAAAACAGAAAATAGTTAAACATAAATTAGTTAGTTTCAGGCACGATATTTAGCCATCAAAAACAGCTTAAAAGAATAAATACGCATCTGGTATGTCAACACAACTATTATAAATGGAACTGGTGGTATGCAGTGTGTTGTTGGTTTAAGATAGTAGTTTAATCCAGTTTTTGTCATTGTTTTGTTCTGGTGTATCCCCAGTTTGGCATAGACGATATGTATGGTCATTTGAATTCATTACATTTTTAAATATTGTCTGAGATGGCACTTGGTGTAAAATGATTGAGAGCCTCTTTAAAAAGTTTCCAGCCAAAATTTTATAGAGCACTAATGTGAGTACCTGGGTTTCTTTTCTGGGTCAGCAGATGTAACTCATAAATATTCTAACTATTTTTTTTCCAAATCTGGCGCACGGAAGGGTCATTGCGTCTCTGCCACAACTTCACACATTTTTTGCAGCAACTCTGAGGAGAAAAAAAACTACTTGTATTTAAGGAGAGTAATATATTATCAAGAGTCCTGCAAAAAAATATTGAACTTGTTGGTTTTAAGATGCAAGATTAGTGTGATCTAAAATAAGAAAATAGTCAAAAAACTATTAGTTAAAACAGTGGACAAAAAAAGAGAAACTTACCTTTTTGCACATTTGTGTTTCATTTTTCAATACATTGACTTTTCCTGAAACAAGCCATCTCAAAATGTTTTTGCACATTAAATATGAGGTGAATGTGATTATTGTTATCTGGAGTAAAAAAAAAAATCATTCTCATCCATATTGCTAACTCCTGACAATATTGTAGCAATCCAGAAATATTAATAAGAAAGGTGCTAAAATATGCCTGCAAGTGATTTGGTTGAGGTTCACGTATTGCACACACTGTGAATGGACAGTAAAATTAACTACAAATGTGCAGTAAAATCATTACTTTTGTTTAATTTATATTTTTAATCTCATCTTTAACCTGTTGTTACACTTTAATAATAGACAATATACTCAATATGCTAATTTTCCATATAACAAAAACAGCAATTGCATTATTAACCTTTTTTTGATATCTCACACCTCTAGATGGCCCAGGCTTCGTTGATGGACATGGCGGCCATGTTGGAGAGGTCTGCTTGTTCTCCTGGATGGTCCGTGCTGCAGAGTGGTTTGGCTTATGCCAGGAATGCACTCAGGTTCTCCTCCAGAAGTCCTGACGTCAGCAATGGCCTTGGATCAGAAATAAGCCACTCATAATGAAAACAGAGTAGAGAAAGGGGCTAGTACTTTGCATAATACTGGTCGATTTAAGTCTCTGTTTATGTTCGGAATAAGAGAGCACTTTACAAGGTTACCGTACATTAGTAACATTATTGCACACACTTTTAAAGAAATGTGGCATTATCTCTAAGGAATCTTGTTCTTTCCCTTTTTTGAGTAACAGCGTCAGTCACTATTTGATGGTGAAACTAGTATCGAAAGTAAATATTTATTTGAACAAGTATCGATATGGACAAAAAAGGTCAAAGTTGTACCTTTCCTCAATATTGAATCTTAACAGATTGATCTTGATCTTTAACAGAATTATTAAAACCATCTGGAAGAACTTGAGGAACTATCATTATTTAGTGCTGATAATTACATTCTATCTTTTGTATTAAGTGTTTACCTTTGTAGTATTGGAATCTGCATTGATTTTTTCCCTTTTTTAAATATTGCATAAAATACAGTATAAAATACTGCATAAAATCCTTAGACCCCAAAATGAAGGGGCGGGAGGCTTACAGATAAAAAAAATCTAACACATAATGTGCTTGTGTTTCAACAGAGAACACATAAAGACTCCATTAATCCAGCGCCTGGAGACTTCAGAGTTTATTATGTTCTACTGATACTTTGAAGGTCCTTTCCTGAAGAGAGATTACTGCTGTTTGAGCCATTTTTGATGGGGCTTAGTAATAATCAAATAGTCATTAGTTTTGACTTTAGGATTAAGTTATATAATCAATGCACAAAGCTCATAGTGGTAATATTGTGTGAATACAGATCCTGTTGTCATGGTGAAACACATTGAGAACAACAGTAAACCACAATCACAGCAGATAAGAATGATATAAGAATGATATAATGCGTTTGGACATTAGATGTGCTGAAGCATGACTGGACAGACTCTTTGAAGAAGCTGTACTTTGCTTTTTGTGGATGAACTTTCCACAGTTTACTTTTGCTCATGGCTCATTTCACCAAAGTAGCGAGCGTTCAATGGCACAGTGATGTCATCTGTACAGTGAGAAGCCAAACAGTCACACCTCTGCTACTGTTGTTTAAGTAAACAGCCTCTGCGCCTCAGCCCAGGCCTCAGAGACTCCTGAAGCGTAGCTCACAGGTCCACACAGGTGAGTAAACCAAGCGCTCCTCTGCGGCTTGAGAGAAGACATTGTACTTAATGGAGTGATTTAATCCTCTCTGTCAGTTTGTGGAGAGAGACGTCCATTGACAGGCCCCCCTCTCTGTGCGTTTGCACGACAAATGAATTGAGGTTGTCAGGCTCTGCCTCTGTTCGCCAGAAGGTTATGAAATACTGTCATTATGGTTCTCAATATGTTTTCACTCATGAGGTCAGTGTGGAAGCAAACACACCGTTGTGCACACAGCACAGTGAATGCAGCACTGATACGTTTGAGCTCAGATGAATGGACAGAGCTAATGATAAAAGAGAAGGGCATGTTCAGAGACTTGATCAACATTTGAACGTCTTCATTCGACACAGGGCCGGCCCGTTGTGAGAGCACCTCACCTTACATAAGTCACGTCCTGGGACACATCTGGAAATGAGCTTGTCCAGCCCCGGCCTCCGTGCCCGTGGCTGGGGTCCACTGCGCAGACCACACGTTGTACATCAATTCACTTTGGACAGATTCTTTTTCAATCTGCACGCCTCACTTCACATGTCACTGCTTTCTGCATTGGATTCAGTCTCCTGGCCTCTGTGCAGCATCAAACCAACACCAGCGCATTCAGCGCTCTGCTGACAACTCACTATTAGCTCTAATAACATCTGACTGTTCCAACGATTATTATATCAGTAGTGCGCTTAACGTCATTTGACCTCTGATAGTGAAGGCATTAAGCTTCCCTATGAAACTCCAATTGAAAAGCATAGATATTAGGAGAAAGTATGCACAGACTAAGCATTTTTTTTAGATAAAAACTAATTTGTGGTCGAGACTAAATATTTATGACTTTCCATCATTGTTGTTTACATTTTTGAATAATCTGTTATAAACAGGAGTGTCTCTGGTGCTTTGCAAATTTTCCTGTAGCGTGGACTGAAATTGAAATGTGCCTTTTTCTCTTTGACAGCAGTAATGGAGGAGATGCTGTCACGGATGATCTAGAGGGAGATTAAAGTTGTCAGAATCCTGCAGAGTCCCGGGGCAGACTGCTGGTGCAGCTCTGGTGAGTCCAACTAAGATCTTGTGATCAGCTCATTAGTAAAACTCTAGTTCTTTCCACTGTCTGATGGAAACAGGCCCTGGATAAAGAGGTTGCGCGGAGGGTCCAAATGCACTTGACTCTGGGTGGCCCTCTGCACCTAATCTGCCTGCACCAATCTTAAATAATGATCAGACAGAAAATATATACACCTTAAAAACTTTAATAGAAAAAATACACTATTCAATAGCAAAAGCAAGCTCAGGCAGCACCAAAAACCTATAAAATGACATTGCATTAAAAATAGCAAAAGAATTTCTGTTGAGTGGGCAAAGTTTTTAGAGAGAATAGGTTTTGCCTTAATGGAGGACATTGCAGACAAAGCAATTACATATTCATGGAGACAAGTACGTGAAAGAGCCCTCACCAGAAAACTGTGCACCTTTACCGTTATAGCATTTTAGCCGATGCACTTATCTAAGAGTACTGTCTGACCTGTCCTAACACAGTTTGAAGACAGAGCTGATGTTTTGCTTGGTGTCTGTTCCTCCCTCTGACTGCTCTGTGCCCTCGCTCACATTCTTGTACCTCTGACGTGAGAAGGACATCTCTGACGTCACCTGTACCACATCCCGACCTCTGGGCCTGCCAGCACAATGTTCTGTCTCTTAACTTTTACAGCTTTGAACAGTGTTGATAGGGTGCAGGCTGATCTAGACATGGGGCAAATGTAAACTTCTGCTTAGTTCTCCTAATCCTCTAATTAAGCCTGTGTGAGGGTGATTATCATGTGTGACTGGGAGGACTAGTAGGGAGTAATTGTGGACTTGTATGTTTATAGGTTAAGGAACAGAACAGATTGTTCTTGGGAAAAATGTGCCATGGTAACTAGGGTTAAGTCATCAAGCAGGTGCTGTGCCCATTCATGCCCAGGTAAAACATTTGGAGCTCCTTGGTGACACGAGCTAACAGCAGTTTAGAACTTGCCATAAGAGCTACAGAGAGTGACTTAGACCTTTAAACAAGAATTTGAATTCAAGCATTTAAAAAGATCAGTAACTTTTTCTGGGTTGCAACCTGCGTCATGTGTGCAATCAGCAGTGATCAAATGGGCCTTAGTTGGACAATTTCCAGCCACGGATTCTCCCAACACAAATGTCTTTACAGGAAGAGAGAACACACAGTTACTTTGCTAATTTAATATACGCAAAGAGAGATTATAGTCAAGTGTCAATGTGTCCTATATCTGAGTTTGATCTATATAGCACTTTTTGGACAATCAAAGAAGCTTTACACAGCATTATTCATTCACTTAATATCTTGTGGTGGTCAGCTAGTGTTGTAGCCATTGTAACCTGGAGTAGACTAATGGAAGCTGCCAATCTGCGTCATTGGCCCTCTAACCACCAGTCACACACTTATACATGTGATACACCACATTCATTCTTGAAAAGATGTGTAAGTGTTACTGGTGATCTGAAGGCCAATGGTGCAGATTTCGCTGTAAATTGCTTTATGCCATGTAAATCCAATACATTGTTATTATTATTATTAAGTGTTTTGCCCAAGGACACAACAGCGCTTTTTGATTGAGTGCTCTAATTACTGAGCCTCTGTTCCTCTCTCCAACAGAAATATTCTGAGCCCGTTGCATAACAAATATAAAGTCAGTGTTTTGTTTTATTTGCCGTCACCTTGACTCCAGTAGTTTGATAGAGACAATCTGCTTTACCTCTTGTTTCCATCGTGGTGTGTCCTTTCAGTGCTGCACATTTAGAAGGAGCTTGTTTATAAAGTGCTGAAAATAGCGTTTTTGATTTGTTCCATGTGCAAATGCAAGACTGTAATGTGTCACTGAACGCTGGAGTCCTCTGGCTGTCTCTGTAGTCGCCTCTGCTGATTGCTTTTAAGTACATTTCCATTTTACTCCAAATGTCGCCTGTTGATTGATCAGCGTGACTTCAGCTATCACTAGCCCCATGCCCATAGATTTAAATCACACTTTGTGGTGCACTGTGCGATAATGGTCATCACTCTCTAGATCTAAGATAAGATACTTACATTTAAATACCATCACAGAAAAAGAGTTTTGCAGTGCCTTAAATGCCTTAAATGAATCTATGTCTTGATTAGGGGTCTAAATTAGGACTAAATATGGACTAAACAAGGACTAGCTTGGTCTGATGTGGATCTAAATAAAAGCCAGACATGTGTTGCACCATGACTAAACCAGTTATTTTTGTTTTTGCTTTATCAGGAGCATGAATCTTGAATCCTCACATCTTTTTGTCGATTTTTTAAGTTGACAAAATTATCCATGCATTTAGTCGTATGTAGTAGCCATTAATTACTTCATAATGTATTGTTTTTTATCAATAACGAAAAGATTCTGTTGGCAAAAACTATGATTATATAAATATTAGTTGACCAATCTCACACTAGACTATGGACTTGGATTACACCAGAGGGCTTAAAAATAAACTTGAATCGACCAAGAATTAAGGACTTGATAAGCAAAAGACCTTTACCTCCAGATCAACCCCCCAAAACAGTTGCCCCAGTGCCCTGAATTTGGAGCCAGTGTCTCTAAGTCCCCTTTCTTGCCATATAAGGTAAAACCACTGCTTAAAATGAGATCAGATTGGACCAATGGTGCAGATGGAGCATGGTAAGGCTTTCCATAGATCGTTCTGAAGATTGCGTGGAAATAATAAAGCGTTCTCCAGGGGACCGAGTCATGTGACCATTCCACCTTACTCCAAACTGATGTGAATCTGTATGCACGCTCTCCTTATATAAACATTTATATTACCCCACTCAGCAAAATATATCTTCCAGACGCGCCAAAGAATTCAAAGCATTTCTCTCAAGTGTGACGAAACAGTGGTCTACCATTTCCAACAGTGAGCGAATGGCCTGTATGACTTCAATAAGCTCTATATGTACATAATGCAAGCCCTGCCATATTACAACTGTGGAATCTTGTAATTGAGTCATGGTTAGGTAATTATAAAAACAAACAAACATGCACAAATAAAACACATTTACAATGAACTACTTGTGCTTTTAACATTTTTTTTCCATATTTGTCAATGTGTACAATGATGGTAATAACGCCATAACTGAGACATATCTACTTCCTCAACAACTTTAGTTATGATTTGGAAAATAAATTGCCCAGCACTACTTTACATATAGGCCTGTACTTTTTCTTATCCTGTATCCCACATGACAGGGGAGTTTTTTTCAAGGTGGCATCAATCATACACTATGGCTGTGGTTTGTACCAGATTGATAAGTGTTTAGCCTTATTTCACCCTTACCTCGACTCAGGACAATATTTTCCAAACAGAAAAGTAAGCTGCCACTAAAGCTGTCAGGCTGATAGATAGTGAAGTCCAAATGTAAAATATTTCCCCTTGAGAGAGGTGAATTAGAGCAATAAAATGTGAATATCCAAAGTGCTTTTAGACACTGACTGTCTGCTGGGGAGTGCATGTTTAAAAGAATGTTGTCATGTTTATAGTTGTTTATTTAACTAGAATGTTATATGGCATTATGTAACGTGGTTGTCAAAAGTATCAAAAATCAGATACTAATAGATATTAAAACTAGTATCGAAGCTAGATACTCATTTGAACAAGTATCAGTACTAAAAAAGTCAAATTCTTGGGACAGAAATGAACCTTACCATAATAGCCTTAGAATGATCTTGAGCTGTATGAGAATAAGGATAAGACCACATCGACTAGTATACGCCCTTGGACCACTATGGAACCTACCTGTACCACTGAAGGATTCCACAGATATAAGTTGAGATGGTAATATAAAAGAAACTATTACAATTTCATTTTGAAAATGACATTATATTGCCTAAAAAAAGAGTGTTTTTATTGTCATGGTATTGAGTATCGAGTCAGTTCCTTAGTATCAAAATTAAGTTTTAGAATTGTGAACACTATTAGGTAATATTGTTAGTCCTTAGGGATTAAAATTTTGGGAGAAACAATTTAACAATTTAATAATTATCCATATTTATACCATAATCAAACAACATTTAAATATTTAATTTGCTATCATTCCCCTTGCCACATACAATACCCTTCACTAGTATATGGCCAGCTTTATGAAATCAAACTTTCTGAAAAGCATTTTTTGTGACACAAAAAAAACATTTCTAGAATATATTGAACTGAACTAACTCCTAAAATTAACTGCTAACTGCTAAAATTTCTTGATTATTTTTAGCAATTAATATTATATTGTGACTTGAATAATCACATATTAATTGACTGAATAATCTGGACACCCCAAGATTGCAGAGTTTGGACTGCCCCAAAATTTTTACATAATAAATAATAAATATATAATGTTGAAAGTTAACAGAAAGGTGGTAGCCTGTTTATATTCATATTCATAGTCTAAATGAATTGAGAACCACTATATGTGCCCCATCCCAAAATGTGCTTTAGACCTGCTTTTTCAATAGATCCTAATGTATTGACGTGCCCTTGTTTACGGCGTTGTAGATTAAATTTACCAGTCCTGACCACCAGAGAGCACCGTTTAGTTGCATAATCCTTCACTGCTTTTCCTTTTTTATTTATATTTTTTAAAGAATTGTTATTAATACATGATTATATTTTCTGAGGTGCTAATCTGTATGTATTATTCATTTACATTTTTTCCCTTTTAGGCACACCTTTTGTTATTTTGTAAAATGATGTCTAATGGCAGTGGTATGGGACCCAGCTGCTGCTGCTGCTGCCATAGCACCTGTTTAACCTACGTCAGACTCACTTACGCGTGTCCCGTCTATATCCTGACAATATTTCATTCAGACAAATATGTTAGACGCGCACGTCATTGGGTCTGATTAAATGGATAGTTTGGCATTGCTTGTGTTTTACTGCCATCGAGTGGACAAAGTGTAAATGACCGTATGGCAACAGAGATCCACAAGAGGTCGCTAAATACGCACAGTCGCTTAAGTTTACTGTGTAACATGATAAAACTTTATAGCATGAAATATATAATGCTGTTTTCCCCCCTCACCCAGAAACAGAGGACAAAGATCTTACATTTCTGGAATTCTGGTGTAAAGAAAAAGCCATTTCTGTTAAGTAAAGTTCAATATTTTAAAAATTCCTACAAAGTATAATTTGTATATAGGTAGTATTTGTATATAGGTTGTATAAAATAAAGTACCGTTTTGTAGTTAGTAATTGTAGTATTCATTATTTTTCAGCTTCATATTAGGAGAATGCTCAAAAAGATAGACAAAGCCTATAGTCTATTATGTGTATGTTACTAATAACATAAGGCATATTTTATTGCACCTTAATATATTGAGGAGCATGGATGGGTCCACTGCCCTTCTTGTCTCTATAGATGTTATTGCTTTGCCTAGAATGTTTCACAGTATAACTTTATACTTATCTATCTCCAAGGAGACAACCAGGTGATGGCACTAGGCCAAGTTAATCAGTTAATCAGAGCTTTGGTGAGGTACTCACAATAAGAATGCAAGTTTTTTAATAGAATACCTGTAATTAAATAAATGCAAGATAGATATGTTTAACGCTATACTGTGGAACATTTCACCCACCAGAAAAGATACACAGCGTACCTGTATTAACAAACAATATGTTATACACACTGGTACAGCAGGTACAGTGGCACATACAGTATACCCATGCTTCTTCCTTCCTCTTCACTGCAGATGTCCGTTGAGAGCAGAGCAGTGCATTCCTCTTATCTCCCGGTCATTAACTGATAAAACCCCACACATCACATCAGCCACTCACACAATAAAACACAAAATGCACACCGACCAGGAAATATGTAGTATATATACTGAATATGTGTGCTGTCAAAATGAGTTTTGTGGACCTCTGCCATGATGAAAAAGTCCCCTGCCTTTTCCCTCTTGTTACAATGGACTAGTCACATGCTGTAAATAACATGTAAATGCTGCTAATGTACTATTCAGGTGAAATTTAAAATACATTAAACTGGCTTGACTTGTTATCTTCTGAGTTGTAAAACTGGACAATGACCTGGTATTTGAATAGTTAAGCACAGTCCAAGTCAATAAACTTGTGATAAGTGGTCATATAAGACTTGTACTTCATATTATTTCTACTGTTCATTTTAATTAGGCTATAGTAAAAATCTCTCCTCCCAGTTACATATTCCATATCTACGGTACTGACCCATGGGGGGTCAGGTGATGTGGATAATTATTTAAGACACACCACCTGTGAGGTGGCTATAAAGGCACCTGTGTGCCTCTCATTGATCATTTTGATTCCATGGCGAGCAGGTTGACGTGTGTGAGACAGAAGTTAAGAAGTTGAGAAGACCATGTTATTTGCCACTTATGGCAAGTAAGAAACAGAAGGAGTTTCCTCTCAGGGTATCTGTCTTCTGTAGGACTGTTGTTTTAGTGCAAATTAATCTGCTTTGCCTGACATGTTACTGTGTGTTTGGGTTTCACATGTCACAGGCACTGAGAGGCAGTGGTGAAACCTGGTGCAAGGGAAGCTGTTGTCCTTCTCAGGTCGGCACGTGTGTGCTCAGCTGTTTGTGGGGTGCCAGTGCCTGTAGAGGATGGGTATGAAAAGTGTGTTTTGTGTCTTGGGGGAGCCAGACAGTGATCTGCCTCCTGCCCAGGAGGAGGCAGCATTTGTGGGTGATGAAGGGGAGCAAGTTAATGCAGTAGTTTAAAGGACTGATTGAGAGAGCAGCTCACGCCCATGGTGTGGAATCCGGAGCCGATGGTGCACCAGCCCCTTCACGCTTTAATAGTTACTGTGCAAAGTCATATGCCTCTTTTTCTGTCCCTCTTTTTTCAGATGTAGAGGGACTGATGCAGGCTGTGTTTGCCAAACCCACAGATTCATTTAAGCCCTCTGTTAGCTGCAGACGTCTGTCTGCTATGCAGTATTGGGAAAAGGTGGGCTGTGCAGCTCTGCCTCAAGTGGATCAGGCTATTGCAGCCCTGGTCTTCCCCTCAAGTTCTGTGTTGGGGAAAGCTACATGTCCATCTAGTGCCTGCAGAATGGTGGATGCATTGTTGGTGCCTAGAACCATTTCAGTTCAGGCTCAATTAGCTAATACTGCAGGCTCAATTAGCTAATACTGCATCTATACTAACATTGTCTTCAATTATTTCTCCATATTATGAAAGCAGCATTGGCAGGGAGGAGCATAGCATCTCTGTGGGTAACCAGACAGCAGCAATGGCTCTCCCAGTCATCACTACAGTTAGAGTATCAGAGTGGTTTGTTAAAACTCCCAGTGAATCCTCAAGCTATGTTAGGCCTTGGTGCTACGACAATGTTGCAGCAGGTCCAGGAGGTACGGCGCTGTGCACGTGAAGTGTCTGGAGTACTTGTGAAGCACCGCAGGGTGCAGGTTTGGCACCCAGACCTAGTGCATTAGAGCTGGGCCCCGGGAGATTTGCAAGCAACTATTGAGGCCCAGCACTGTAGAAGGAGGGGCAAATGGAGCAAGGGGAGTAAGGGTCAACCGAAAGGTGTGTTCTACTCCCAGTATTTTCTTATCCCCAAAAAGGATGGCAGTCTTTGACTGATTCTCAACGTAAGAGCACTGAACAAATACATTCGTACCTTCACAAGATGCATGGAGGCATTGCTGTCAAACCCCAGACAGAGATGCCTCAGAATCCTGAATTACCTAGACGACTGGCTGCTGTTTGCACAAACACTGAATGAGTGTCAGGTTCACTTGTCTCTTCTGTTGGAGGAGCTGCAATGTTTTGGGTTGCGTCACAACCTAGAAAAGAGCAGGCAGGAACCGTCTCAGAACACAAAGTTTCTGGGTCTGGTTCCCAACTCTCAGATCTCCACTTGTCACCAGGTGGTTGTGAATGACCCTCCAATGGTGGCGTTGCAGGGAGAATGTGATCAGGGGTCTCATACTTGGCCCAGTGATCTGTCTTCAGTTCATAGTGACTGACGCATCACTAAAAGGATGGTAAGCTGTGTTCAGAGCAAATGGGCTCAGCAGACAGTGGCACGGCACTTACACTGCACAGCATATCAACATTCTGGAGTTGAGGACAGTCTATCTAGCCCTTCACCACTTCCTCACTTGTGGGGCCAACACATGTTAGTGAGGAAGGACAGTGTGGTCACGGCCTCCTACATAAACAAGCAGGTTTGTTTGGGCTCAATTTGCCTCTGCAGGATGGTTCATCAACTGTGGCTGTGGGCACACCCCAAGTTCCTGTCCTTGCTGGCAGCTCACGTGCCAGGGCTAGACAATGTGGCAGCAGATCTCCTTTCTAGGGAAGGTCAGATCCAGAAGGTTGGTGGCTACAGCCTTAGGTGGATTTAGAGATTTGGGGCCACTATTTGCAGGCGATGGTCGATCTGTTTGCGTCCCATCAGAACTCCCACTGTCCTCTGTTCATCTCTCTGGGGAGAGACAATCCTCCCCTCAGAACAGATGTGATGGCTTACCACACAGTCTTCTTTATGCCTTCCCTCCGTTCAGCCTCCTGGTGGCTCCTCTGTGGCCACACATGACTTGGTTTTTGGACATCTTGCCTCTCTCGCACGAGAGTCCGTGGGAACTCCCAGTACGTACAGAGCATGCAAGGGGCTCGGGCGACTTGTGTGGGGAGATATCATTTGCCTGAGGATGTGTCCAACCTGGTCTCCAGGTATCTGAGCTAAGATTCCTCTTCTCTACACAAGAGGATGACCACAGACCAACCCTTTGTCTATTTTAAAGAGAGAGGTGCTGGGACAGTTATGACCGTCTTCTCTCAAAATGATCATCTTTTAATTTTTCAAGGCAGGCACTTTCTTGGTTTGAATCATATCTGCATAGTAGAGAGCAATGTGTGGTAAAAGAAAATACAAAATCTGCCCCAAGTAAAATTAACAAGTGTTTCCCAGGGAACAATCCTGGGGCCAATTCTTTTCTGACTTTATGTGAACAATCTGCCTGTGTCCTGAAGTGGACCTTCAGATGTCATCAGCGCCAAATTAACAGAGAGTTTGGAGAAAGTATCAGTTTGGCATATTGAATCATGCCTGACACTAAATCTAAAAAAGACTAAATCTGTTTGTTTCTCGATTAAAAAGATCCATGCAGAGGTCAAAGTGAACATAACCATAAAAGGTGAACCCATAGAGTAAGTTGAGCAAGAAAAATATTTTGGAATAACACTGGATTCTCAACTAAACTTTAAAAGTCATGTCAAAAACCTCACACCAAACCTGAAGACAAGCATTAACTGCTCCTTTGAAAGTGCCTCTGTCTTTGTTAATACCATGATCCTGTCTCAGCTGTCGTACTGCACCACTGTCTGGTCTCAGACCAATTCAACCACCTTAAAACCTTTTGAGTGGCTCTACAATTGTCCTTATAACATATTAGACAAAAAGTCCATCAGATTTCACCACTGTTCTATTTAATCAAAGCATACAATTTAAAATTTTGATAATGTCTAATTTTAGCTATGTAAAACTCATCTTTAAATGTTTGAATGGACTGCTTCCTGGACCACTCTGTAAATTTGTAAATAGACTGTCCACAAGGTCCACTAGAGCCACAGCACAGGAAGACTAGTCCAATGAGGTTCAGGTTAGTTTGTTTTCATACCTGACAATTGGGTCTGTAGAGTTCCCTTCTGTAAGATGTCTTTTGCTCAGACTGTCTTGTCAGTGAAAGAAGCTTTGGAATTCTTTACCTGCTCGCATAAAAACTATCACCGGACTGTCCACCTATAAAAAACAGACAAAGTCTTGGCTTCTGCAACAGCAGCAATGTCGCCATGTGTAAACTGTGTGTGAATGAGTATGGGGGAGGGGGTATTTATTGCTTTTTCTACAACTAATCCAACTGCTTTTTAGTGAAATTTGAACAGTTTTAAAACCCCGTCTGAGGACTGGTGTTGCGAATTAGCCTAGGCTATAAACACTGTGATGCCTGCATCAGATTACTGAATTGTTAATCTATGCTTGTTGTATATGTCTCTATTTAAATAAAAAATAAAATACAATAAATTAAAAAGCAGTAGTTAAATGTATTTATATTTTTTATTTATGTTTCAGCTTCCTGTTTATAGGCAACATTTTTAGGACTTTTCATCATTGAAAATTGCTAATTGAGTTTCATGACTCTTAATCACATTGATAGTACACAAAAACTGCAGCATAAGTGCTCCACAATAAAAGAGAGATTCAGAGGAAATGATACTTATACAGTATACTGTAAAACAACAAATTACAATCACGTTTATTAACCAGTGGAAATAGAGCAGAGTAAAGGTCCTGAAGATGTGTTTTCAGTTGACTCTAATATGAGTTCAGTGTGGGAACAGATTCATTGGGGAGGGCAGTCCATTTACAGGGGTAAGGGAAAAGCAACTTCACCCACATTTAGTTTTGTATGGGTGATGACAAGGTCTAGTGGACCAGACAGAGAGGTGTCAATTATTTTTGTAAGCATCTCTAATTGTCAATTGTTTGATTGATTGCATTAGCCAATATTGCGATCTCAATATTTTAATACTTAAGATTAATATCTTAAAAAGCATGCAGGAGATGTACAATCTACCAGACAAGTTACATAGTCCACCTTTAAACTTCTAACCTAACTTTTAATACTTTAGTTTACTTTTGATGATTTACATCTGCGTTGGCTAAATAACACTGACCAATATTTATAACATTGCACTATAATTATTGGTCTTAATGAGCTCATATTTTATGTTGCATAGTACTTTTTTACCTGCTCTGCCTTTTTGTGTGGCTTATGAACCTATACAATCCTCAGCCTGTTATTACAAATGTATATTGTTTAAGGACAGAATATGAATAACTCCACCAGGAAACTAAAACCACAGAGTTAGTGTGCCTGCAGCCATTCCTCATTCACACGTTGTTCTTTGAAAACCTCTCCTATATTGTACACTCTATATGGATGGATAGTGCAACTTAAACCACTTTTATAACTCCTTGACTTTACCACAAACATGCACAGAGAAAGTCTCGCACAGTAAATCAAAACTATAGAAAACAATATGACTTTTTGAGCATAGAGGAGCAGAGGGGAGTGACTCAGAGCTGCCCAGTCTCCTCTCCACGCTGCCGGTGCTCACAAGCCCTTAATCTGGACAGCGATGCAAATAGGCTAAAAAACGTCCCTGCCAGACATTTGCATTTAAACAAATTGATAAAGGTCATTTTATGGAGCTGGGTGAAGCACAGAGAGTGGCGTGTGTCCAGCCCTTTTCACAGAGCGGTTTAAACTCTCCCCTCAGTATGGTGCTGATGTACGCGGAGAAAGGGACCAACTACTGCAGGGAATAAACAGAGGAAGAGACACACAGAAGCATCATGGACACAGGTAAGACAATAACTAATAATAATAATCATTCTGTCAACTTTCTACGCATTCATTGTTTTTATTTTATTGTTTAGAAATATTACAGATTCATACTGACAGTTGACAATCTAAAAAAATAGCTAATTAAAAATACTCTTTATCAAAACTACACTAAATAAAATCTGACATTTTATTAGCACAACTGTGTTCTATAATGTATGGCAAATTATTAGTAGTAAACCAATATTTTGGCTTGTTTGAATAAAGTGGGGGCTTATCTAAAGAGGTCCATTCAAAAAACAGGGATCTTTTACATATAGTTTTTTGCATGTAATTTCCTTCTGTATAATAAAGTTTGCATTTTGATCGAGTTTATGCTTCTGCTACTCAGGAATGTCCCCAAATCACACCTGTACAAATGACTGATTTATTCATTATAAATAGTTCCATTTATAATATCAAATAAATACTGAATACTGAATACTATAAATTAATGCGTTAATAATAAAATCATTGTTAATAATAAAATCATTGATAATAATAATATAATAATAATAATAATATAATAATAATAATAATAATAATAATAATAATAATAATAATAATAATAATAAGTGA
>KN475142.1:5413-20132 GCA_000787095.1 Periophthalmodon schlosseri
ATTCCATTTATCATTCACTAGCAAGGACCGCACCACAACAATGGTATATGATAAAAATATTTATTGATGATATGAAGAGATGTGTGTGATGCGTAGAGACCCAGGATGGGGGCTCTGTTTCAGGCGGTTAGCCCAGCCCATTCAGGTCTTTGTAGATGGTGAGGTCTTCGGGCTGGAAGATGAACAAGAGACAGGGTGGGAAGGAGGGGTCGCGAGAGCAGAGACAGACGGTGTTGCCAGGATAGGCTTGTATAAATAAGGCTTCTGGGTAACTAGCGAGGAGCAGAAGGATGTCGTTGGTGTATAATGTATTATTAATTTGTGTGTTTGTCTAAAGTTTATCCAATTAGCATAAGTGTTTTTCAAACTATCTACACCAACTCAGAGAATTCACCTATATTGATAATGAATTAAATTAAAATGAAAACTATGAATAATTAAATTAAAACTATGAATTATATAAACTAAGATTTGAACTTCCTGGATCCTATAGCAACCACCATCAAAGCCCACATGGTCAATTATTTTCTATTGCTGTACTCAAACCGATTCTCTAAACAAATTAGGACTGAAGTGCTGACTAATCACATCAAATATTTCATAGTAGCAGCTTTATGAAAGGATGCTTTTACTGAATATAAGGAGCAAATGGTTGCACTTTAGGAATGCCATAAAAGCTACAGTAAGCACCCATTTCCTGTGCTCCGCATCTGTAAGTCATTATTTATGGCCTTACTGGCCTGTCTCAGAGCTGTTCCATGGGCTTCTTCTGATGGTACTCAGGAACCATTTATGAGTTATTGTTTTAACTTACTTGAATACTCAATTTGAATATAGACCACTGCTTAGTCTGGCCCAGTCTTGAATAAGTACTTATTTAATCCTGATATCTGATGATATCTGATTGTGCTTTGTTTGCACTTCAGTGACCTGATTTAGCCTCGTCTTGATAGCAAATCTAAGGATGCGTTATGTCACTTTTTTATTCCGCTTTTCCCATTGGAGATGTTATTGTTTTACCTAAAATATTCCACAGTATGGCATTAAAGTAATGTATCTTGTATTGACTCAGTTAAATGATTTTATCACTAACATTACACATTTTGACTTTATTTTGATTAATCTTGCTGCCCTAGGTGGCGGCCCTCTACCAGAAAAGTTACATAGTGCACCTTTTAGTTTAACGTTTTAACATCAGATCAAAAAAATAAAAATAAAAAGTCTAATTGCACTTATATTGTATTGTATTACCAACCTGATTTGTAAAACAATCTAATTCTATCTTGTTTTGTGTCTCATGTCAGGTCATGCAGGACAAAATCATCTGCCTTCCTCGGAGAGTCACTTCAGAAAACACAACCGAGATCGAAGTGTTACATTTTGAGTCTAATATTTCCACTGTGCTGAGAGAAATGAAAGGCCTGAAAACCAATCTGGACCTCCAACAATACAGCTTCATCAATCAAATGTGTTATGAAAAGGCCCTCCACTGGTACGCCAAATACTTCCCATATTTGGTCATCATCCACACTGTCATTTTTATGGTGTGTAGTAATTTCTGGTTCAAATTTCCCGGATCAAGCTCCAAAATAGAGCATTTTATTTCCATGCTCGGAAAATGTTTTGATTCACCGTGGACGACCCGAGCTTTGTCCGAGGTGTCCGGAGAAAACCCAGAAGATACCGAGAACCAAAAGAGCAGCATTACCAAATCTAATATCACCATGTCTCCAGGAGAGGGTAGCCTGGAGAAGACCCAGTCTCTTCGGTCGATACCCGAAAAGATTGTAGTCGACAAGGCATCGGCTAGCGTCCTGGACAAAAAGGAGGGCGAACAAGCTAAAGCACTATTCGAGAAAGTAAAAAAATTCCGATTGCACGTGGAAGAAGGAGATATTCTCTACCTCATGTACGTGAGACAAACTGTTTTCAAAGTGATAAAATTTCTACTAATCATCGCGTACAACAGCACTCTTGTTAATAAAGTGCAAAATAGAGTTCGTTGTGAGGTTGAGATACAAGACATGACTGGCTACAAGCAGTTTCAGTGCAATCATACTATGGCACACTTATTTTCAAAGCTATCCTATTGTTATCTGTGCCTTGTTGCTGTCTATGGATTAACAAGCCTCTACACATCTTACTGGTTGTTTTATCGATCTCTGAAAGAATACTCATTTGAATACGTACGCCAGGAGACAGGGATCAGTGACATTCCAGACGTTAAAAATGACTTTGCTTTTATGCTGCACATGATCGACCAGTATGACCCGCTATATTCGAAAAGATTTGCGGTTTTTCTGTCAGAAGTGAGCGAAAACAAATTGAAACAGTTGAACTTGAACCACGAATGGACCACGGAGAAGTTGCGGCAGCGGCTTCAAACCAACCAAAATAACAGGTTAGAACTTCAGCTGTTCATGCTACCTGGTCTGCCTGACACCGTTTTCGAGTTGACGGAGTTGCAGTCACTCAAACTGGAAATCATCAACAACGTCACGGTATCGGCGTCAATCTCGCAACTGGAAGATCTTCAGGAGTTGTCTCTTTACCAATGCTCTTTAAAGATGCACACGGCAGCCGTCTCTTTCCTCAAAGACAACCTCAAAGTGTTGCGCGTCAAGTTTGACGACAACAGAGAGTTTCCAAACTGGATGTATTGTCTACGCAACTTGGAGGAACTTTACCTTACCGGACCTTTGAGCACAGACGCATCAAAAAATATCGTCTTGGAATCTTTGCGAGAAATGAAATGTCTGAAAATCCTCTCCATAAAAAGCAACTTGACCAAAATACCCCAATCAATCGTAGATGTTTCAAGCCATTTGTTAAGGCTCTACTTGCACAACGATGGCACCAAGTTGGTCATGCTCAATAACTTGAAGAAAATGACAAACCTGACAGAGTTGGAAATTGTGCGATGCGATTTAGAAAGAATTCCACATGCGATATTCAGCCTTACGAACCTACAAGAACTAGATTTGAAAGAAAACAACCTTCGCTCCATTGAAGAAATCATCAGTTTTCAGCATCTACGCAAGCTAACTTGCCTTAAACTTTGGTATAACAGCATCATGTATATTCCAGAGCATATCAAGAAGCTAAGTAGCCTCGAACGCCTCAACTTCAGCCATAACAAGATTGAGATTTTGCCCTCACACTTGTTCCTATGCAACAAGCTTCGTTGCCTGGATTTATCCAACAACGACATCCGATTCATCCCTCCAGAAGTCGGCGTGTTACAGAGTCTACAGTACTTCTCAGTCACATGTAACAAAATTGAAAATCTACCCGACGAACTATTTTTTTGCAAGAAACTCAAAACGTTAAAGTTAGGGAAAAACTCACTATCAATATTATCGCCAAAGATTTCGTACCTATCAGCGCTGACCCACCTGGATTTAAAAGGGAACCATTTTGAGGTGTTGCCACAGGACCTGGGGTACTGCCGGGCTCTGAAGCGCAGTGGACTCATTGTGGAAGAGACTCTTTTTGAAACTTTGCCCTCAGATGTTAGGGACCAAATGAAGGCGGAGTGAAGCGCCTTATTGTAGCTTTAGTGTAGCCATAGTGCCTGCTGCCTTCAATGCCTCCTCAGTATTCGTTTTACTGCAGACACTACTGCTCTTTCTAATTAAAATATAGTGTTTTTTTAGTATAAAGTATTACTAATTGGTTGTGTCAGTTTTTTTATTTATTTGTTAATTATGAAATGTAAAGTTACAGTTTTGTTTTCTGTACTGTGCTGAATTATAACTGAAACTAACTTGCACAAAGTCAGAAATAACAGTTGTACAATGCCCTACAATATATTGACACCCCAGACAGATATGAGCAAGTTATAAACCTGTGAAACTTAAAAAAAGGTTTTATAATTTAAAAAATAACTTAAAATTAGAAGCGTGATATTTTGATAAACAAAATGCCTTATGTCCTTTCGTACTTCACATGCATTCACATTTTTTTTTCAGCACAGAGGATACAGAAAAAAGGATGCGTTATGTGTGTCTATTTATAGGTTTCACAATGTTGAAAATCCAGCATTGTTGCCATAGCATTTAACAATTCAAAACAAAGGTCCTCAAATATCACCCCGTAAGCTAAAACCCATGAGTACTGTTCTATTCCTCTAGGGCTGTAGTCGACAGAAATTCTTGGTCAGCTAAAGACATGTCCTGCCGATCGAGTAGTCGATTAAAAGGGGATGTTGCACTAGGTCTCAAAGCTATTTATCTCTATACAAAATCATCTATTTATGCAGAAAAAAAGTACTTGGAAACAATGCATTTAAATAAAGGCATTAAACATGAGAGAATCATGAGGTTAATCCGCCTTTTTACTAAATACCAAAAAATACAAAATCTTCAGCTAACTCACTCACTCTTACTATCTAAATAAAATGATTAGTTGACTAATACGCATTTTAGTCAACTAAGACACCATCGACCGATTAATTCCCAAAAGACTAAAGGCCTACAGTTATGTAAGGATGATTTGAGATAAAAAAAAAATGTAAAAAGTTCGGCAAAATTATTGGAGGGCACTGTAAAACTAATTTCAGTATTATCAAAGTTCAACGTATACTGTAAATGCACAGTAATAAGATAGTCGTTACGATGTGTTTAATAGGTCATATCCAACTGCACTTCTGCTCTCCTCCAGTGTGTGGGGCTGCTGCTCGATATTACCAGTTCTTTCCACAACCCTGCAAAAACACTTCCATGAATGCAGTAGTTCTAGAGCTGTATTTTTCTGTCCTGCTAAACACTTGCATTGTTGTTTCAATACATTTGACTTAAGACTGTTACACTAAATGAAAAAAGATTATTGCACTGTTAGACGTAAGCCTTAGCTACTATATCCAAAGAAGCTGTTTAAACTGCACTAGACTTGAAGCAATGTATCCGTGTTAAATTTCCTAATGTGTAGCCTATTATTGTGCATTATGGGTTTTTTTTTTTTTTTGGTTTTTTTTTTTATTAACTTCATTAACTAGACATTGAATATATACTAATGCCATCTAATTAAACATGACTCATTATGTCAAGGTTTTATCTCCAGAGTCATTGTTTATCTTTATGACACATTTAGTTTAGGTTATTTATTTCTATTTCTCCGATTGGGAATTACTTATCCACTGGTGCCATAAAAATATTTAGGCCTTTTGCTTATTTCATCACAATCAAGATGCCTTTAAAGATACGTCTAATTAACTTATTATTTGGCCTACTTGAGTTACCTGAAAGAAAAACTTCATATATAATAAGTTTTACATTACCCATACTTCCTACAATTACAATTTTATTTAAATTATATTTTGGAGAAATTCTTGTAGTAAGTAAGTGAATACAGTATTGTGTCCCATACATTCTGTGTAATATGTGGCAATCCTTATTTGTATAGGTAGGCGTATTTTTTTTTGATACCATTTGTCAATGTTGGAGTAAAAAAAATAATTCCCCATATTTCATCTTTAACAGCAGTTACTTTTGGTTCAAAAGACAAAAAGTAAGCAAGCAACGTGTAGTACAAATTAATTGTTCAGCTTGTTTTTAGATGTGGGAGAAAATTAGAGCAATATGAGGGGCCACCATAGTCTTCTCTCTATTAAGGGGATACCCTGTTGTAGAAGCAATAATAGTAGTAGTTGCAGTAGTGATGGTAGTCATTACAGTAAGTACCAGTGTTGTAAATGTGAATACTAGGCTATCCCTTTAACGACTGTGCACAGGATGTAGGCTGCTGTCTCATCCGTTTCATCTCAGACGCTGCACATTACAAAGCACTTTATGGGTGACATTTGGGCTCATTCCGTGCCAGAGGCCTATATAAAGCAGAAATGAGAAAGTGACACGCTTTGTTCCTGTTCGTTCGTGTGTTGAATTGAGCTGAGCGTAGCTTCGGCACTGGCAGCTGTCTGTGTCGCTAGTCACAAGGAGGACCCGACCATCTGAGGCAGTGATGGGGGTAGTGAATGCACGATAAGCCGCTTTACATCCTGGTCGTACGGCCCGCTGGGATGACTATTGGGACAGAATAAACACACTGCGAGACTCAAACATGTCAAATAATCGAGGGATTCTGCGGTAGCAACATTGTCCACACCGGACGGACATCCCGAAGGTACGTTATCCTGGTTATTGTGCACATATTATATCTGTTTTACGCAGCTGTTTACTGTCGAAACCGAAAAGTGTTAGGTCATGTTAGCATTGTAGCACAGGAACCATAACAAAGGAATTATAAAACAGGTGCCAGTGAACCGCGATGGGACAGGGGCTCCCTCTCTACGGGGCGGTCCTGCTCCAGAACGCGTCGCTGGCCCACCTTTTTCCTGAGCGCGGATGGATGCGCCGGGCTGCCAAAGCCGGTCTCAGCCTGTTATGTATGGTCTTTTTGAAATAGTGTAGACTCATTGTAAACAGTGACCTTCTTCAATAAAAGAGCACTGCAGCATCCATACATAGCACAAACGTGAGGTAAAGTGACGTTTTATTCAAATTTTGTTGTGATTTATAGTTTAAATCGGAGAGGCTTCATCTGCCACACTAGGCTCTAGGTGCACTTTGTTTACAGTCCACAGGCGATGGTCTGACTTGGCCTGTGTGTTAAATGGATTTTGTGTACAAAATACTGTCTCTAGGACCAGAATGATGTGAAATTATACTATGTATTGTGTAGGCATGTAGGCATGAAAGCTTTATGCAGTCTGAAACACAGTTTGTGCGTTGCAGTACTGGCTGGACATGTGTGCTCACTGAACCAATGTGCATTAGTTCAAGGGCAGTGTCTTCACTGTAGCCTGTTCTCTTTACATGGATGTGTAGGCCTATATGCCTAACCTGTCATCTAGACCTTGCTGTAGACTTAAATTGAATAATAGCTTAAAATTTGACCTATTGTAAGGTGTAAGTGAAATTATTAATCAATATTAAAGTTTATGCTTGCATTTATTTTGTAGAATGTACAAGCTAAAGCTATACTGTAATACAAAATGTAACATGTTATGAGCTACTCGGAGAGATGAAAAAGAAATACATTTAAAAGTTCTGGGTAAAGATACTTGTGTAATCATCAATAAATTGATAAGTACAAAATCTATTCTGACTCTGCACTCTGGGTTTGGAAATAGGTCGTGGCCGTTATAGTTGGTGCATAACAATGTTATTATCCAGCCACAGGGGAGACACAAGCTAGTATAGCCTACTCTTTGTGCTGGCCCCAAGACTGGATAAGTACTGGAAGTTACCGAATAATAGGGATTCAAATTTAAAACATGTTTTGAATCAATATTCAAATATAGGAGCACAGAAAGGGAGATGCTTGGCATCTCTGTACCCAGGGACTACATTCCTTTTGTAGCAAAAACTGGCACATTTATCAAAAAAGTGTGTGTACTGTCCCTGCTGTGTTCAAATAACGAATACCTAAATAAAGGATTTACTTTGGTGACGCAGATAACAGATGAAAATTTAAAGCATAGTTGAATATTTTTTTTGCTGGTTTAGAGCATGATGTTTAATATTACATATGACATGATAAGAATCACCCTATCAACCAGTATTAATAACTGCTATAACAAAACATGTGAATCTTTCTGAACAACTGTGTTTTTGTTTGACTGTTTATTTATTTATTTATTTTCTGCAGGAATGTTTACCCTCACAGAAGTCGCCTCTTTGAATGACATCCAGCCAACGTACCGCATCCTCAAACCATGGTGGGACGTTTTCATGGACTATCTGGGCATCGTCATGCTCATGTTAGCCATCTTCTCCGGCACCATGCAGATCACCAAGGACCAGGTGGTTTGTCTTCCGGTTCTCGAGCCAAACCCAGAGGAGTCCGGAGGGGTTATAAGACCTGAGCCGACTGAAAGCAACAATGGATTTTGGAACCGAGAGAACGCAATGGGTGAACAGGCTGCCCCCCTCATTGCTAGAAGGCTTCCGAGAGCCATAGATCAACAAGAATATGTAGGACAGCCTAATCCAACTGGTGTACGAACCAAGTTGGATTTTCAGCAATATGTTTTTGTCAACCAGATGTGTTACCATGTCGCGCTTCCATGGTATTCTAAGTATTTTCCATACCTCGCCCTCATTCACACTATAATTTTAATGGTTAGCAGCAACTTCTGGTTCAAATACCCCAAAACGAGTTCCAAAGTTGAGCATTTTGTCTCTATTCTTGGAAAATGTTTTGAATCACCATGGACTACAAAAGCGCTATCTGAAACGGCTTGTGAGGATTCAGAGGAAAACAAGCAAAGGTTGGCGGGTGCGTCAACTCTACTTAAACACTTATCTACCAGCAGTGAAGAGGGGAGTCCGAACCAAACTGCCCCAGTGCTAACCAAATCTGGTGTCACGTTTTCGGTCGAGAAGCTAGTTAGCGAAATCCCATCTATGACCATTTTGGACAAGAAGGACGGCGAGCAAGCAAAAGCATTGTTTGAAAAGGTACGCAAGTTTCGCGCACACGTTGAGGACAGTGATTTGATTTACAGATTATATGCCATTCAAACAGTCATCAAAACTGTTAAATTTATTCTCATTCTATGTTACACCATGACTTTTGTTGCATCTATTGACTTTGATCACGTATGCGAGCCTGAAATCAAACACCTCACTGGATACGCAAAGTTCCAATGCACACATAACATGGCGTTCATGTTGAAGAAGCTACTTGTTAGCTACATAGCGATAATTTGTGTTTACGGTGTCATTTGCATATATACACTTTTCTGGCTATTCCGTCGACCACTTAAAGAGTATTCATTTGAGAAAGTACGGGAAGAAAGCAGTTTTAGTGATATCCCCGATGTTAAGAATGACTTTGCATTTCTCCTTCACATGGTTGACCAATATGACCAATTGTATTCAAAACGTTTCGGGGTGTTCCTGTCCGAAGTGAGCGAAAATAAACTTAGAGAGATCAGTTTAAACAATGAATGGACTTTTGAGAAATTGAGGCAACATGTTACTCGCAATCCCCAAGACAAGCTAGAACTCCATCTCTTCATGCTGTCAGGAGTGCCAGATGCTGTTTTTGATCTGACCGATTTAGAGATACTAAAACTAGAACTTATCCCGGAAGCGAGGATAACTGCAAAGATTTCACAAATGATCAACCTACAAGAGTTGCATTTCTACCACTGTCCAGCCAAAGTTGAGCAAACCGCTTTCATTTTTCTCCGCGATCATCTCCGATGCCTTCATGTCAAATTTACAGATGTTGCAGAGATCCCAAGCTGGTTGTACATGCTGAAGAATTTAAGAGAACTGTACTTAGTTGGGAATTTGAACTCAGAAAACAACAAATTGATTGGACTTGAATCTTTGCGCGACCTAAGGCATTTGAAAGTCCTGCATCTTAAAAGCAACCTGACAAAAATCCCAACCAACATCACAGATTTGTCGCCACATCTGCTCAAATTGGTTGTCCACAATGATGGCACGAAATTACTTGTTCTGAACAGTTTGAAGAAAATGATGAATCTTGCCGAATTGGAGCTACACAATTGCGAACTAGAGCGTATTCCGCACGCCATTTTTAGCCTGACCAACTTGCAAGAACTCGATCTGAAATCCAACAACATTCGCACCATTGAAGAAATCATCAGTTTTCAACACCTCAAAAGACTCACTTGTCTCAAACTATGGCACAACAAAATTATTACCATCCCCATTTCCATTAGCCACGTGAAAAATTTGGAATTGCTTTATCTCTCGCATAACAAACTTGAGTCCATCCCTGCTTCCTTATTCAGCCTTCTCAAACTTCGCTACCTTGATCTCAGCCACAACACCATATCCTCAATACCATTAGAAGTTGGCTTTCTGCAAAATCTTCAACACTTCGCCATTACCGCCAACAAAGTGGAAATAATTCCCAAGCAACTGTTCAAGTGCGCCAAATTACGGACGTTATGCCTTGGGAACAATTGCATTTCCTTCATTCCGGAGAAAATTGGTCAGCTAATGCAACTCACACACTTGGAGTTAAAAGGGAACTGTTTGGACCGTCTTCCGGCTCAGCTCAGACAGTGTAGCCTCCTTAGAAAAAGCTGTTTCATTGTAGAAGACCACCTTTTCGATTCACTCCCAATAGAGGTGAAGGAGAGCATCAACCAGGAGTCCAGTGTGGCTATGGTCAATGGGTGCAAGTGTTTCAGTGACAGTCGATAGAAAAATGTCTTTATTATGTGTTCTATTGTTTTTTTTGCCATGTTTAAGACTTTTAGTTGTTGTCTTTTTACCATTTATGTATTTGCTGGAATAATTATATTAAAGATACAATGATTGAATGAATGCACAGTATTAAGTGATACAGTTAAGGTATCCTGTACAAAAGAATGCATTGGGTAAGCCTATTTATAACATAAAGTATAGGTTTGGCCATGTTAATTAAAGGTTCACTATGTAACTTTTCTGGTGGGAGGTCTGCCACCTGCTTGTATCCATGAGATATTATTGTTTAGTCCAAAATGTTTCACAGTATGGCGTTAAACTTATCTACCCTGCATTTATAAGATATAAGATTGTCTAGATAGATGAGTTTAATGCCATAGTGTGGAACAGTTTAGGCAAAGCAAGTGACATACCCTCCACCAGAGCACCTTTAAAATACAAAAAAAAAAAACAAAAAAAACTCGTCACACACTATCTTAAGGTGGAGAAGTAGTGCAGGCTATGGTTCATTTTAGATCACAACGAAAATTTACCTATTGTAAAATGTAATTGTATTTTATAGCTTCACTGCCCTCTTCTGGGGCCATCCTGTACTGCACCATGGCACTAAAACGTGAACTTAATTTAGCTCAAAACATCAATTAAATAAAAGGCTAATAAAGATGTAATCAAGACTCACAAACACAAACAATATTGATCAATTTCAAGTTGCTGAGCTGTTTTGGACCTAAACCTTTTAAAAATGTAATGTCATTATTGTTCTGACCAAAATACTGCACAATATATTTGCATAGCAGTGTATGTATACCCTATTATAACAATATGATAATATGAAAGCAACCGCAAGTGTATTCCAGTATATGCCATGCAATATTTATGAAAGATGTGAATTTTGTGTGTTTTTATTTAAATTTTCTACTTTCACTTTGTGTGTTTACATTCACAGTATGCAGCTTAAATTATTTTTTTGTTATGCATTATATTATGTCTTGTCTGCAGCTATTTGTGTATTTACTTTTGTCAGTGATTTTATTTTATTTTATTTTATTTTTTAATTATGAATGACCTTTTCCAAAAATCTACATGCAATGAACTCTGGAATCCAATGCCCATTTGGCTGTTTTAGTATGAACTAGATTATTTTCAAATGCAGATTTCTGAACCACAGTTACTTGAAGTAGTTGAGTTTTAATTCTTCTTTTATTATTATTATTATTATTTAATTATGTGATGAGTATAATCCTCACTATCCTTGCTTGTTTCTAAATATACACTATATTGCAATGAAGTAGTCACAAAAGTATTTTCACTTACTATGAGATGTATTATTAGAGGCCTGTGTCCCACTGTTATGATGTCTGATATATGCCTATATGAGAATGCAATGGGAGTGATGTTGGAAAAATACACCTAACTTTTGCATACTGTTCATTTGTCTCATTTGGTCTCCACAGTCACATGCACATTCAGGATTTAAAAGTCCTATATTACACAAAATGGGATTCTTGTGAGCTTTAAGACATGTTATAATGTTGTTACTTCCTCAAAGAATATACCTAGACTTGTGTTTTGTTTCACACATGTTTGAGTAATCCTGGTTTATTAGTTTGTCTACATCTCCAAAGCTCAAAATGCTCTGTTCCACCTTGTGATGTCATGTAGTAGTAGTTTTCAAGTTAACAGCTACATTTCATTTGTTCAGTAGAAGTTGGCAATTCCAGGTAGTAGTTTCAAGTTAACAGCTACATTTCATTTGTTCAGTAGAAGTTGGCAATTCCAGGGCTGAAATCATCCAACTGATTCTAGTGAAGGTGTGTGGAGTTTAAAAACACAGTGGAATCACTTATCTATTATATAGATAAGAAAACAGCGAAATACAGACCCTTTAAAGTGATGATGCTTGTAATTACTTACGTAGTGCTGCCCTCTTGTGGAAGTGTAAGAGAAACACAAAAACAGTGTAAGAAGCTGCATAGACATAAACCATAAAATACTTATCTGACCATATCACATATTTGCTTATTAACAATAACATATATAAGGGTTAGGAACATTTACTTAATTCAATTCAAGTTTATTTATATAGTACATTTAAAAACAACTTCAGCTGATCAAAGTGCTTCATCAAAAAACACATATACAGATAACATGATACATAGGAAAAGAACAATAAAACACCAATATATCCTGTCTAGCCTGTCTAGTCAGTGGATCAAAAAAGTAGCCTTGAAAACTAAGTGAAAAGACAATTTTGTTATATAGTTCTAATGATGTGAATTCAGAAAATGAATAGCTGTATAGAATCGAGTAGTCTTGTATTTTGGCTTTACCTTCTTTACTACTACAAATACTACTAAAACAATAGGCCCAACTAGTAGACCTTTTACAAGATGAAAAATGGATAGAGACCTTACATTGCAGAATATGGAAAATAATTAAAGCACTGAAAAAAAAACACTAGGCATGCTGTTATAAGTCATTGTAATTAATTAACTTTAAATATTGCAATGGCAAAAGTCAGACTGCAAAATTAACAACATAGAAATAAATATAATGTATTTAAAACAAATCAATATTTAAAAAATCTAAATGAAAACTCCAATATTTTTCAGCGTAGAATCACATACTGTAATATTATCATCCAATGCACTGAAAAAACTAATATCTAGGTAAGTTAAAATTACTTAAATTAAGAACATTTTACTTCATTTAGTAGATTCGTCATTAAAATGATCTACCAGCGGAATAACATTTATTTTTTTTAATTCCATCAATGTATTTTTTCAATCCTTTACATTTAAAACAAAAGTGTGCCACTGGCTATATCTGGACCGAGTTGTATTCTAAAAAGGGCATCACGTGACTCCTCCTCCCCCTCACACCCCTCCCCCTCCCTGGGTGCCCTGGGTGCCCGCGGGTCAGAGGCCTTGTCACTTATTAAGGAGCAGTGCGCTGGTGACAGTTGTCCTGATGCAGCGTGTCATCGGCGTTGGCCTCCGTCTGCCTTGTGCGTACACATAGTTAGAATGGTGTGAGGACAGGGCTCTTGTGCTTTCATATATGCTAAATGTGTCCGAGGCTGAGACCAGATTCCCTGGCAGTGTCAACACAACTGGCTTTTTGTTTTGTGCTAATACTGTATATACAAGGGATGTTTTTTTAGACAAATAGAGTTGGTAAAAACTGTAATTTTTTCAGTTAAAAATAGGTTAAAGGTCCGATATTGCACAAAACTGACTCTTGCGAGCTTTAAGCTTTAAGCTGTTATAATGTTGTTACCTCATCAAAAACATACCCGGAGTTGTGTTTTGTTTCATTCACACATGTTTGAGTAACACTTTATTATTTGTCTGTTTACATCTCCAAAGCTCAAAATGCTCTGTTCCATTTTGTGATGTCATGTAATGGTAGTTTCAAACTTGCAGCTACCTTTTACATTTAGTTGAGTAGAGATTGGCAAATGATTCTAGTGATGGTGTATGGAGTTTAAAAACACAGTGGAGAACTGACCACATGACATTGCAAGGTGGAACAGAGTGTTTTCTGTCTGAGAGAAGAACTCACCCTAAATATGCAGGGTTTGTGTGTTAAACATGTGTGAATGAAACAAAACACAACTTCAGGTCTGTTTGTGATGAGGAAACAACATTAGAACATAGATCAGTAAATAGTGTAATATGGGCCCTTTAAAATAAAAATTAAAAAAGTATGACATTGAAAAACATGCATTTTTACTCTACATTATCAAGCCCACTGCAAAGGACAGCCCACACTGTGTATAGTGTTCCTGCCACCAAAGTTACAAGTTAGGTCTTTGGAGAGGCAAGCCTGCTCACAGAGTGCCTTGCATTTTTGTCTCTGTGAATATTTAACATACACATTTCTGCTACACATTTTACTCAAATGACAGAGCTCTTTTTACTTGATGTTTGTCTTTCATGGACTTTTTTAGCAATATAAAGAAGTTTTTGTCTGTTTATTGATAGATATATTAAGCAGAGGTGCTTTAAGTTGTGCCACATATTTAGTTCTTCCCATAGACTGTATAAATAAGTGGACTAAGGGAGTGTCACCCAGAGTGTTCAGCCCCAGTCAAATGAAGCTCACTGAGGCTAGAGCAGTTATAGGGGCCAATTTGGAGCTGAGTTCCATATTTGGAATTCCGATCGTGACTATCATAGCAACCAAAGAGCCAATCTGGAGCAAGGCTGGTACAAGGTACTGCCTCTTCTCACCCGCACAGCTGGTGCTTAGCAACACTGTCAATCAAACCTGTTGCTAATGCTAGCGGGAATGATCTCGGGGAAAGAAGGCCCCTGATTTGTTTGTTATTAATATTCATATCTTGATTTACTCACACAAGAGTGAAATAAAAATACCAGGGTCATGTAGAGCGGGTCAATGTGAACATTTTAAAACCAAAATGACGAGGCTCACTGCAGCAGTTACACAGAGTAGGGTGACAATTTCTCAATCTGAATTGAAGCCAGAGTTGATGGAACACGCCCATGATCACTTCCTATTTG
>KN475144.1:3405-24111 GCA_000787095.1 Periophthalmodon schlosseri
CTGGGTTTGAGGCAAAGGCTGTGAGGTTGTCCACGGCTTCTATAAGAGGGCCAGTAGCAGCCTTACACTTTTCTCTGTTCTCCTGGTTAAAGGCTCCATCCAAAGCCTGTCGATGAAGAAATATACATTTACCACACAATACAACACTGCCAGAACCTTAAAGAGACTACAGTAAAGTACCACTATGGTGGGGTTTACGTTTAATATGGAGCGGGTGAAACCGCACCAGACTTTCATTAGGTAAACACTTGGCATGAGGCTTCGTAATGTTTTTACTACTACTGACCTTAATAGACTTGACCAGGTTGGCAGTGGTGTTTGCCACCTCTTTGGCTGACTGAACAAACTGCCTCTTGGCGACTGGGTTGGGCGTCTTGGAGGAGGCAAGTCGGCAGGCGTTGCATAATGCTGAAGTATGCTTAGCCACAATGGTGGCCGCAGAAAGCACCTGGTGAGAAAGAGCGTGATGTGAATAAGATGTGCAGTAATGATGTGGTGTGCGCTAGTAAAATCACTGCAGTTTAATACTTGTGACTGGGTGCAGGCAGGGTCCACCAGATTTTGACAGGCCATTTGGATAGACTGATTGGCCTTGGCAAACTGAGCAGGATCCACCAAGCCCTTCTGGCCCGCAGTGCTATTAGGGTCAGACACTCCCACCAGATAGGCAGCCTAAAAAATAAATACTTATCTTAGCTTCTTCATCTCTTATGTGTCAAAACATGTAATAAGAAATGTACTGTTGTGTTTTCTACCTGTGCAGCTGCTTCTGTAAGGCCACACAATGCTTTGGAGCCAGCACTGACTGAGTCACCAAACTCAGGCAAATTTGAGTTCTTGGCATGATGGGAAATACCTGCCATAGACTCACCAAGTACCTTTCAACAGATTTGCATAAAAAATATTAAACTGAGGATAAAATATAGTTTGATATATAAATGACAAAGAGCAACACCAACAATGAGGGCAGTAATTACAAGTAGGAAATAACAAAAAAGTAAAGAGCATACCTTGGAGTTCTCCATGACCCCGTCAATACAGTCAAAGTAAGACATGTCATTGACTGCTTCAGTTGGGTTCTCAAGCATCCCTCTCACAGACTACAAGCAAACAAGTATTAGGCACAAACACACAACCGACGTATCATTATCCTACACCCAGACTGTTTAAGCTACATCAAATTTCTTATAGATCCATGCATCTCAACTCTTATTTGTTTATCCATCTATTCGAGATAAAAAGAAAGCATAGGTAATAAAATATTCATTTGGACAGAGTTTTTAACTTTTGTATTCTAACTTAACACAAACCCTGTTGTGTGAATGTTTAATGATTCATACATGGAAAAACTATTTGTGACACAAAAACAATAACTAAAATGAGAATATTAATTACCTCCAACTCTCTAAGAGCATTATCACACTCTTTTTGACCAGGGGCTTGCTGAGTGCACATTGTGATGAGTTGATTGATACTGTCAGTAACGGCCCTGTTTATGCACAAACAGAAAATAAATAAATGAGGAGCAAGACTCACAATTTGATGAAACGGGAGCACGGTCTTACCTAGCTGCATTAGCAAGTTGGTTCTTCAGATTGGGGGAGTTGGGATCTGTGGAGAGGGCTTTGGCAGCCAACAAAAGTTTACTGGATGACATGGAAATGGTCTTGAGGTTGGACACAACCTGAGTTTGATCCTCCTTTGACTGCAAAAAAGTATAATTATATTCATATTATACACAGTGAAATACATTTGACTTTCCACTGAGCATATGTTAATGTTATCAGACCTGGGATGTTCCAGCCATGTCAACTCCAGCCTCCAGGAAGTTGCTGAAGTCCTTTCCAAACTTGCCAGTGGCTCTGGCCAAGTCCTGAGTGGTGCCCCTGGAGGCTTGGACGACTTCATTTGCTGACTGGTTCAAACCAGCTGCCACCTCATTCAGGTGAGCCTGAACCTCCGGGAAAGGTCTACCACTCGATGGGAACTAGAGAAAAAATAGCCAAACTCTCACTTTGTTTTCAAACAAAATTAACAGAGTAGTCGATTAAAAAACTATCAATACAATGCCCTGATAGACTGAATTTTCTAAGCACACGTGTGGTTTTGACCATAAACAAGTTTGACTCACAGAATCTGAGAGAAGGGTCTTGCTGGCTTCGCCTACAGAGCGGATCGCATTGTCCACATCCCTCTGGCCTGGAAGGCAGTTCACACATCTGTTCAGGGCCTGGGACACTGCCTTTGCAACCTGCATACAGACATCAGAAGAACAGTTGAGTCCACTTTAAAGGACTTCAAAGCTACATACATTTCCGCATGGCTCAGTTTATGTTTATGCAGTGCACCTGGGCAAGCCTCTGCTGACTCTCTGCATCCCCAGGCTTAGCAATGGCCCTCTTGGTCTCTTCAATGAGGTTGGCTGACTTGTCCATGACATCTCCAGCACAGTCCAACATGGCACCACGAGCCGGTACGTCTGTTGTAGTGGCAGGGCCCCCCCGGGCCCCACAGGGCAGAGAGTTAACAACTACACCGCGGGCACCAGAGGCCAGAGACTTAAGCGCCTGAGCCACATCTCTGGCTGCCATACCTGTGTTTTAATATGCTGTTAATATTCACCATGTCACATTTGTATTAAAAATGCAAAAGCAGTGCCACAAACTGTCATGTCGTCTGCTTAGTCAGTAAAACACTCACCTGTGTAGTTTTCATTGCCCTGGGTCGCTTCACTCAGTAACTTAGCAATGGCTGAACTCACTGCCTTGGTGCTGGTCCCAAGATCCTGAGAACACTTCTCCAGCTGAATAACAAAAACAATTCAGAATAAAGATGTGATACTGAGTAGAAACCTCTCATCTGCGGATGTCAACAGAGAATAATATGAACAAGATGAAACCTCACCGTCTCTCCAGGCAGTGGCTTGAGTTTGCCCTCTTCAGAGGAACTTTTGGCTTCGTGCATGTCCTTCTCTAGATCTCGAATCATTGACAAAGCGTTATCTATCTCTAGTGGACCACATGCTTCCTGTGCCTGCAACAGACAATTTCAAAATTGACAAAATTCCCAGAAAATGAAATGCATTATTTATTTATGTATTTATTTATTTACAATATATCTAAAATGTGGTCATACCTTCTGGGAGGCAGTCCGCAGCTCAGCAAGAGCACTTGCCAAGTTCTTGGCACACTGGCTCAGCTGCATGGCAGAAGCTTGATCGCTGATGGTGGGAACAGTAGCTTTTGATGCGGTAACCATTTTGGCACCAGGCTGACAGATAAATAGGGAAAAGACATTAGATGTTTATTAAAATGGGTATGAGCTGCTAATGTGCACGTTACCTGTAGAAAGTTTTGGCTGGCACTGATAAGCGCAAGCTGAGCACTGGGACTATCAGGCTGAGACTGGCTGCCCCGAACACCCTGGACCAGTTGAGGGATTTGCTCTGCCACTACCTACAGGCCACACATAAAATACAATGATGACAGCTCACATTTGCCAGGCTCTGAGTACGGTAGAGCACATTATAGATTTATGGTGAAAATGACCTTGCAGCTCTGAACAAGTTGCTGTTGGGCTGCCAGGTTCTTGTTGGAAGAGGCAGCATGCTGAGCCGCAGCGATTGTCTGAGTGGCTGCTGCAGCTGCTTGCTTCGCTGCATTCTGAGGGGAAAAGTTACATCATTTGATGTAGATTTGCACAAGTTTGTATTCCTTCTGGGTCGTACCTCAAGTTTGTTAATCAAACGTTTCTTGATGGCATTCTGTGCTGCAGCGTTGGTTGCCATGCGGAGCCCTTCTGCCGCCTCTCGTAACTTCTGCTGCTGTTCTTCACTGTCAGGGTTTGCTGCAGCACCCTAGGGTGGTGAACACAAACAATATGACTCTTTACATTTTAGCCATAATTATTATTTCTATGCATTTTTCTATGAATGTATGTATGTATGTTATGCGGATGATTGAATCAATAACTGAGGAGCTGAAAATGAATTGCCCTTTGGGAGGAATACAGTTTTCTGAATCTAGACAAATTATAACCCATTTTATCTAGCCATTGTTTAGAGGTCAGTGGTGCAATAAATCCAAGCGGACCTTAGCAGCTTCCACCATCTTTGCAGTGGCATCAGCCAGTAGCTTGGCGGCTGAAAGGAGCTTGCGAGAGTTCTCCAGATCAGACTCTCCTTCTGCATCCATCTTGATAGCATTAACCAAATCAGAAGTGGCCTGGGCAAGGATCCGAGCCTGTCGAACCATTTCACCTGAAGGAGGGGTAAAAAAAAACTTTGCGTTATTAATAAGGAATAAGCCTTTATATGCTTAAAGTAAACAGAATAAAATGAAATAAGACAGCGTACCCGCATCACCCATCGAGCTGAAAATATTTTCAGTGACATCTAGGATGCGGTCTGTAGCTTCTCCATGGCGCCCGATGGGGTGCCCTCCGCTGGCATACTGTTTGATGTGCTGTAGCAGGTCATTGAGTGCATGGGTCACACCTGTGGCTGCTGCACCTACTTGCTTGAGCAGACCCTCATCGCTGGTGGCTCCTTGTGAGGCATCAACGCACCCCTCCACAGATTTGGCCACCAGTTTGCCTGCCTCAATCAGCTGCTCCTGACACACCGGTGAACTGATCGTAGGTGCAACAACCTGCAAACAAGAACAATAATATTTACTATCAAGTATGACTCTAGAAACAGTATTCATTGTAGTTCCATCTAGCACATTTGACTGACCCTGGTGCAGGCCACAAGCTGAGACGTGGATAAGGCACATTGTGTGGCTGCAGCAATGACCCGGTTCTGTTGGGCTGAGTCCTCCGTCTTTTGAGCAACATTTTTAGCTTTGAGCACAAGAGCTGCAGCAGCATTAGCTACAGCCTTAGCCAACTGCATCAACATGTCCTAGAACAGACAAAAAGTACAACATACCAAATTAAATGAAATTAAACACGGATTTCAAGTAATGAATTAGTTAAAATACCATGACATGCTCTGATGGAATTGTCATAATATACAATTAACGATAGATTCATCTTAGAGAAAAGGTTGATTGCGCAGGATTTAAACTTGATAAATACATATTCTGCCTGATTTACTATGAAATGAATAATGACAAAACTATAATATAACAATTTCAACAAAAGGATATTGATTAAAAACAATTTTGATGATTGTATCATTCATGTGATTAGGCAGATTTTTGTTTAAGGGTCTTTCTGTTACCATTATTTGACAATACGGTACTTTTCTTCTTGCACCCCTGAAAGATCCTTTACCTAAAAACTGTTGAATAATGCATGAACCCACACTGAATACAGCTGAATGTTAGTACATGTCTTATAAATACATAAAGTAAATGTTAAATTGTGTTCACCAATATGTTTAGAACAACTTCAGTGATAAATATACAGACCACATGCTCACCTGGAACTGAGGATCAGTGTCTGTTTCTCCAATGTGTGACAATAGTTCTCCACTGGCCTGACCCACATTTCCAGCTGCCTGCAGCAGATTCTGCCGAGGCTAAAGAGAAACAAATTACACTTAGGTTTTCTTTTATGACGATATTGACCATCCATAAAGCTATAACTCCACTACTCTACTCTCTGGCTGGAGTACCTCTGTGTTGGCAGGCTGGGCAGTCTTAAGCATATCAGATACTGCACAGGCCAGGTTTTTAGCAGCACCCAGCAGCTGCTGCCCATTTCCTCCTTCATCCTCCATTAGGGCAGCTAACAGTTTAACTCCCTTAGACATTTCCGTTAGATTTGAGGAAATTGTGGTAACAGCACAGCCCACTGCAGTGTAGTCCGTTTCAGAGGGGTCCCCTGAGGACAAGAAGAGAAAATCACTAAATCATCAATGTTTTGATTTCCCTGAATACAGGTCTACAGAATGTCCATCAAGGCTCAATACAGTTATAAACTATGACTTCTCCAGTCTTACCTGCAGTGAGGTTAACCATTGAGGCAGTGCCCGCTGTGATGGCATCCACCTGGGAGTGGATCTCGTGTTTTGATTCATCCATTTTGTTTTTTCGCCAAGCTTGAGATGCCTAAAAAATTATTTCACTGAGATAATCATCTTATCATAGAATGAAATAACAATTACCAAAAGAAAAAGTCTTACAGCATCTGTCCCTAATGGAGGCAAGGTGTCAAAATCATCCAGGGAGGCCTGGGCAGCCTGGACTGCATGCATACTGGAGTTGATCGTTCCGGTTAAGGCTTGTTGAGCTGATGTCTGTAAAATTATTGTTTATGTCATGTTAAAGAATTACAGGCCGTTTAGTATCTGTACTCAATCACTTTATCATTATTATCTGACATAAATGAACCATGAATTTTACCAGAGGGGGCATGTGTCCCCTGTGCATCTGTCCACTGGTGATGTGCTGTTTGGCCTGTGGCATGGAGCCCATCTGGAAGCTCTCTGGACCCCCAGCTCCAGAGCGCATGATCGCCGGCAACGCAACAGAACCTGTCTCTACTTTTCCAACTTTGTTGAATTGCTGCTGCAACACTGTAGACCTGAATGAAATGAAATAGACTTAACAAATAACAGGGTAAAGGATTCTGAAGAAATAAGACAAAGAATGAGCAACTTCAAAAAGTGAGAGTGTCTGGTTGTTCATTTTATTTTAAAGAGCATGTCATATTTCAGCTTGTAGTATTAGTATTAGTAGTATAGAAACAGTACATACTTTTTAGGTGACACAGAATCTTCCAACATAGTTGATTCTTCATCTCCCTCCAACCCAAAGTGATCTTTACTTTTTTTCTGTAGAAACAAAGACAGAACAAGTTTTTGGTTTTTTTAAACACTATACACTTCAGCTTTTTAAGACAAATTATTGTAATTGAAGTTACCTTTTTCAGGATGATATCAATATATCCTGCAATAAGCTGGGCTATCTGTTCTCCTTCAGTGGTTTGGACAGAATAATATCCATCCTGATAGTCTCCAAAGTCCTAAAAGAAGGAAAACACCATTCATACAAAATACTCTGTAATACATTACACTCTGAGGACAAAATGGAAATCAGAGGCCAACTAAGATTTGGATTTTGTACTTATAATGATATTAAGTAAGAACTGAGTTTGTTAATATTGCTTCAGAGGTGGAATGTTGTTTTCCAGTAATATGCAGGAGCGCACATGTTTGGACACAGAGTATCAAGCCAAGCAATGAATAACAAACTTGGCAAGAGTAATACAATAGATCTCAAAGAAAGACCAGAAAGCAGAGGGAAAAAAATTCATTACACTGTATTAAAAAGTCTTACCAAAGTAAAACTTTTAGGTGACGCAGCCCAGCGTTTGATATTCGTCAAGTTCCACTCCTGTATCACCTCTTTGGTCTTCTCGTCCACTCTCATCACACTCTCTTTTGTGATGCCCAGCAGACGAGGAACAAGCTTGTTCTTCCCTTTCATTTTTTCCTATTTGGAGAAACATTGTAAGTTGTAAGAGTAAATTAAATGTGAAAATTAAATATTTGTTAAAATTGTGAGTTTATGAATAAAAAGTAAAGTTGTAAGCAGATTTATGAGTTGGTAAATAAATAAGTAAGACTGTGCTTTGTTTACAAATTAACAAAGGATTCTGTATAGTTCATCATCTTGGTAATGTCATATTGCTTTATGCTGTTCTCACCTTGACCAAAAAGAAAGACACTCCATATGTTTTTAGGGACCTGGCCAGCTTCACGTAACTGACTTTGGCTTCAATTTCTGTCATATTCTGGCAGTTTTTATGAGCCTACAGGAAAAAGAAGGATATAATTTTAACAGAAATATTTTCGATAGACTTCATAGAAACTGTTTGTTGTATAACCACTTTCCCGTTGCTGACAGCGCACAGATGCATAACACAGCTCCTACCTGAAAGATCTTTTTCTCTCCTTTGTTCTTGATGTACTCTTTGGGTAGGAATTCTTTTAAACTAATAAAAAGAAAATACAATTTTCACAACAAAACTGACAACTACCGTATTTTCCGGACTATAAGTCGCACTTTTTTTTCATAGTTTGGCCAGGGTTTGTGACTTATATATTTCACATATAAATCGCATCTGAGTATGTTTTTTTCTTCTTTATTATGCATTTTTTGGCTGGTGCGACTTATACTCCGGAAAATACGGTAAGCTTTTATTGTGACAAAACAGTCACCAAAATACTATAGAAAATAGTGACTTACTCTAAGAACCCGGATTTGTGTTTAGACTCATTGTGGTCCCCAAACTGGATCTGACACTGATAACCAGCGAACTCACAGGCTTTGTCAAAGGAGACAGGATGAGAACCGTTGAGAATGTCGTCTCGAGCCTGTTCACACACACATTTATTTACAGTTAAATAATTTCACTTTCCTACAGTAACTTGACAGCATGTTATCCAAGTACCTGGACATAGAGCAGGTTGAGCTGCACTGGATCTCGGGAGTCCACGTTCTGGTCTGAATAAAAAAACTTTCTCCTGAGCAGCAGCATCTCAGTTTCCTCTACACCTTGTTCCCTCAGTGTTCTCCCGTGGTCCAACCAGTTCACTATTCAATAACAAACCATTAAAAACTTATTTTATGGCTGATGTCAATGTATGTTATGTAATATCGCATCCATACATTCATCATCTGTATGTAGTTTTTGTTTTAGTTTTTCCATCTTCTTGTCGTCTCGTAGTAAGGTCTTGTCTCTTTTAAGGGTACCAGTATTCTCCTCTTTCTTCTCCTCACCAATGTCACGCACCAGTGAATACTCATCATAGTTTGTAATTCCTTGCAAACATTTAAACAAATTGTGATTAGTGTCATTTTAGACATTGAACATTATTGTACAATAATGTCTCAAACCTGTTACCTATTCGTGCACAGATGGTCATGAGCATATCACTGACAATTTTGGAGTCATCCACCATCACGGTCTTCACTGTGCCGTCCAACATGCGAATCTTCAGGGGCCTCTGCTTTTTCTTGTATTCTAGAGTATCCTACATCGCAGAAGAACATATGTGTGAATCAAGGCCAACCACAGAATGTAGCTGTAAAAACATATATCATTTTATATTTGTAATGTAAAATAAAAATAATAACAAAAAAATGCAGTTTCTATCAAAGATTAGTAATGATAATAATACACGTATATGGTTATTCATGAGTATGATGTTGGATTGAAATAGCCACTGACATCACAGCTGTGTTAAGTGGTTTTTGTGTGACTCACGCCATTCCTCAACATGTAGTAATCAAGGGCCTTTCCAGCCTCCAGCCAAATGCCTTTCTTTGGGTCTTCGTCGGACAGAAATAGGCCATAGTCATTTGCTGAAAAAAAGACAGGAATACATTTAGAAAGTATTTGAAATACATGTGTTAGTTACTATCAAGACAATGGAGAATATGTGGCTCTGGGAACATTACAATGTTGATGCCAAACAAAGCAGTGTTTTTTGGTCTTTGTCTTGGAGCTGTGCATAATGACATACAGGTTTGAACATGTCTGGCAGAACAAAAACGTATATACCGTAATCAGATATTTCATGCCGTAAAACAGAGAGAGATGGGCTATTTTAGAATGAATAATCTGAGCTTTAGCTGCGGTCACCTGTTCTCCATTATAGCTGCTGTGAATTATATAGTCAGTGGTATGTATTTTCAGTATAATTCTAAAAGTTTTTGAATTATTTAATAGTTTAATTCTCAGGTTATAGTAAAGCTCCAAGTTTATCTTACTGATAAAAATGCTTTGTCAGTCCTGTGGAGTGGCTTCCAGCATATTTAATTTTATGATTGAATGTACAAGTAAAAGAAGTGATGATGAAAGCACGTCCCTGTTTGATTAATGATAGTGATGTCGCACTCACGCTGGCCGAGCTGCGCCTCAGGGACTCTCTCTCTGATGATGCGACAGGCGTCGTACACCATGGTGGAGGGCTCAAACTGCATGGTCTTCACCACGTTGCCCACGCTGATCTTCAGGGACAGGGCCACCATGTTTGCTGCTCTGCTCCTCCACCCAAGTCACTTCTGAAACACACGTGAAAAAACAATAGAGATTAGGTATTTATCAAAACTACTTAAAAAACGTCAAAAATTTCAGACAGATGCAACATAAGAACTTTATGTGTACAGTTGTTCTTATCAGGTTAGCAGAGTTATTTTGACTGCAAACATTCTTAGCAAACTGACAGATCTCACATTTCCCTTAAATGGGATTTACATTTTCTACAAACGTACTGGATGATACCAAGTTCCTAAGTTCAAATGCAAATTTAAAAAGCAGGTTTCTTTTAAATGCTTGCATTGCCGTAGAGAACAGTCCAGTGATAGCGTGGCGTGTGTTGGGGGAGATTGAATGTCACAACACAGACGCCCTGCCATCCTCAGGCTCACATTCTGCCCTCTTTGGATTGTTATTTTTCATCCTTTTTTAGGCTTAGTCATAGCATATAACAGGGAGGTGCAAAATTCTTACTATGGCACATCAGGTTCCACTTACAGTTGCTACAACAATACACGGATGAAGAAAACATGCTACACAACTAACACAACTAAATTTGTGCCTAATAATCACACCTCACGTCCACTAGACAGTGAGTCTCCCTGCTCAGCAACCACAGTTATACAACATAATGTGCTTCAGTTTTGTGGAGCAGAAGAGTTAGTAGCAGCTTCACACACAGACAAACTTGGGCCTGTCTTTACCATGGAATGACTGAGATTCCCACTCATACGTTGTGATGTCATTTCCTGTTTCAAAACTCCCTCCAACGCCATAAAAGGGCATCTGAGTTATCTGTAAGCTTGCAGCCATGATTCAGCTGGGGGGCAGCGTATCCTGTTTATCCAGCATGAATGTTAGCATGCTTTGTTTGGCTTGAGGAAAGGTGCTTAATGATGTAAAGCTGATTCAGGAGTTTGTAGACCACAAAGACTGCAGCTCACAACACTTTGAGATTTCTTTAAATAGATTCATACAACAAATTTAAACATGCAAGGAATTATTTGTTAGATTATTTGTTTGCTCTTTAGGGGTCATTAACTCTTTAGGGAGTAGCAAAAATTGTTGTACAAATTCCGGCTGCTCCGCCCTGCAAAAAGGGAAGTGCCGGGTCACAGCAGCGATTACTTCAGCTTATGAGGAAAAGAGTGGTTAGACTTCCAAACAAGAGTACAACGAGTACAACAATACAAGTCATGCTTTCTATGGACAAACTAACTATAACATAATGCAACAGAACTGCCACATGTGTCCAGTGTAGAACTGTTCAGTTTCAACAATGTCCAGAATTATTTATCACAAAGAAGCACAAAAAGTACATTTCCCATTTCCTTTTTTTCTTTGCACTGTGCAACTGATAAGCGGAACTGTCTGTTACATTACATGACAGGTCTATACACAGTCCAAATACAACGTACACTGTTCCACTTTCTTTGTAAAATAAAAAAAGGCTGTTTTGTTGCAGCAGTTCATGTATTGTAAAAATAGCACAAAAAACTGTACAGAAGAATGTAGAAATACTAAATGGTTAACAAACAGCATAATAAAATGCAACAAGAATCATATGATACGCGGTAAAAGCATCTCCATTTTTATCCATTGTGCAGCACACACATCGTCACCTGATCTGAACCACACAGCCAGTGCTACACGTATCAAAGCAACATACCACAAACTTATCTGTTAGCCATGTACTCCAAAACTATACTTTTCTTTCTCTCTCAGAACATTATTCTAACCGGAGTATGGTTTTATTCAAATAAATGTGGCTCAGTGCAAGGTAAAATTTAGTTCAGAATCAAGACTATAAATGTTTAACAAATAATTTAAAGCACAATAACAAAGATGCGGTAAAGTGTGCAGACCTGGCTGAGCTCAGCGACGGACGCAGACCCTCCGTGCAACATGGGAGTTTGTGTTTCGCTCACATGACCTTTTGTTCAACCTCATCCCCACATGAATCAACACTTTGCAAAATATCTGAGAAGTAGTAAAAGTAGAAGTAAAAACAAGTAACAAGGGCATTCCCACACAAAATGTACTCAGAATTTACTGTACATTGAAATTAACCAGATTCAACACGTGCAATGTTTCTAGCAGATAGTAGCACAAAAAAAAAACATGACTTATTTCTATACGATTCTAAATATGCGGCGTTATGATATTAAATTATATTAGCTGATGAAACAACTTGACATTTGAAAATACACAAGCTCCTAACCACTGCACTACTTAAATTTAATGTGTGCAGACCGGAAAGTCAAGTGCAATATATATAATGATATTTATAGGGCCCCATCAACCTTTACTCGAATCGGTTGATGGGGTCTGGGTGGGATTTATGGGGTAGGATTTATAAGGCACAACAGCAGAAAGTAACATTTGGTATTTTTTGGTATTTATATATAAAACGGCAGATTAAACTCGCGATTCACAAGTTTAATCTGTCTTTATATAAATACATTGTTTCCTAGTACTTTTTTCTGTATGAATAAGTGTTTTAGTGTTTTTTACTCCTAAGCAGGTGAGTCGGACATGTCTTTAGTCGACCAAGAATTTCTTTAGTGAACTGCAGCCCAAATTAATAAAATGTTATTTATGTTTTATGGCAATGCTGATAAGTCTCAGAGGTTTATACTGATGCATCGTTAGACCTC
Source organism: Periophthalmodon schlosseri (assembly GCA_000787095.1). NCBI lineage: Eukaryota > Metazoa > Chordata > Actinopteri > Gobiiformes > Gobiidae > Periophthalmodon > Periophthalmodon schlosseri. Next base: position 16,056 of record KN475144.1, read on the forward strand.
GTCCTCTATTAAATCTATAATTAGTCCCAATGTAATAAGCAAAGCAAAAAGTTATCGTTGTTATACCATTAAAACATCTTGTTAATTGGACTATTCACCTTATTCCGGAAGTAGCCGTGGGCGCTGCTAACGTCGTTTGGGTTGTATTATTTTGTATGACAGTAAATAAGTTATATTCGGGCTACAGGGCCGTTTTAACGCCTCCCAGAGAAGGTGAGGTGTTGACTTGTTGGTGCACATGAACATAGGACATTTTACACAAATCAACACTACTTTATATCTGTGTAATCTCTCAGTCGTCCAGGTCTGATCCATCGCAAAAGAAAAATAAATTCTGTAAACTGGACAAAACGTTGTAGGAGTGAAGACGTTTCGCTGCTCATCCAAGTCGCTTCTTCAGTTAGAAACATTTTGTCCAGTTGACAGATTTTATTTTTCTTTTGCAACACTACTTTATATTGTATTCTTGAGGCGAAACTTTTCCCAAATTCGCCATTGAAAAGAATGGGATTCCCTCTTAACCGGAAGAGCCACCACAAAGAAAGGGAGACGGGAGCGGGGCTGAATAAGAGGAATAGGGAAAGCTTATACATGGATTATACATGGATAATAATCCACCATAGTCTACTCTATTAATAGGACATGATTTGGTAATAAAGCTGGGCGTGTCTCAAAAAGAAGATGAGGCGCACGGTCGGAGCTGAGCTAATGTGAGCAGTCAACCTTTAGCTTTTAGGCTAACCTCACCTGAGCTTAGCAGTAAAAGTGTGCTTCAAGTCGAGGTAGGCAATGGGACAAAAAATGAATATCACCAATTTTCGTGGAGCCTTCACAAAGTTCATTTCATCACAATTCTTGACGATTTTGTAACTTTGTTTTCAAATGCTTCAGTCTGACTTCACTTCCACAGATTATACCAGATCTGATCCTGTGATGATCATACATAGGCCTGTCACGATAATCAGATGCGCCATATAATACTACAGGAAAAAAAAAATCACAAACGATAATATTGAAACTAATTTATGACACAATAACTCTAAGGGAGGTCTACAGATGGTCGATTTAGACTTAGTTACTGCTACGTTCCCTCTGCAGGCTCAAATTATTAAATATTACAAAAACTAACAAAAAAAGTACACATGATAAGTACTGAGCCAAAAAATGATTGTTCCAGCTTTGACACAGTAAACAATATTCGATAAATTAATTCTATATAGTTATATTTATTGACACCTCCAGCTTCATGAACTGAAGGCCCTTTAGGAGACGCTGGGAGGATGTAAGACATACCAGCTACTGCCACTGATAAAAGGCATGTCTCTTTTCTTGACCAGATCCACAGTTGGGCAGGCAGTGCACATTCTCTGGCCGGTGCCCAGACTTTTTCATATTGTCTGAGGCTTCGAGACATTCCATCATGATAAAGTTGCCCTCAGAAGGCGGTGCAGGGTGATGGGATACGGTCTTAAACGAGGACAAGCCATGATGCAAGTTAGGCCAGAAACACCCTACGATTTCATAACACAAAATACATTACAAATGATGCAACCCTTCTAAATACTGGGCGGTCAGAAATGCTGTCAATAACTGTAATAACTGTAATAACTTTCTCTGAAGAAAGTCTGGCCGATATGGTGGTAAAAATCGAACTGTAGTTTCATCCCTGTGACAATTAGGCCTGTCACGATAATTACAACAATGACTTATTGTTCAATAAATGAAACACGAAACAATTATTTTTGGGGGGCGATATTTACTGTGGGTGCATTTTCTTTGTACTAGTGGGGAACTTTTTGTTATTTTTCTTCACTATGATAAGATTTGAGCAGTAAAGGGTTGAATAAACAACTTCTAGGACTCATTAAGTGTTTTGTTTATTTCTTGCAGCTCAAGTTCATTAACAATACGGTACATATAGAATAGTTTTTAGGGGGAAATCCTGCTTTAGGGTTATTTTGTCAGTGGCGTAACGGGATTCAATATTGTCGTATATCATCTAGATTTCTACAGCAATATACTGTACTTCAGAATGTGTTATCGTGACACGCCTAGTGACCATCTGCCATTTTAGTCATTCTTATTATGATTCACCATTTCCATATTTAATGCAGGTCTATGCTCAAATACACTTTTCCCACCCACTTCTCCAATTAGTTAGCAATAATAACATACAAAGTGTATACGAATCGTGATGGAATTGAAATGGTGATTTGGCTCTGAGATATTTTTGATATTTTTTGCGATATCGCCCAGCCCTAAGTGTGTAAGTGTGACCCCGACCTAAAGGGCATTCATTAAGCCTGTCATCAATAAAAATGACACCCAGATGCAAATGGATACTAAATCAAAAAGCACAGTTACAGTAAAAAAACAAAAAAAACAAACATAAATGGTTGTTTCTTGAATGGTGTTAGAATGGTCTTAATCTTCGTCAGAAATAGTACAATAATTACAATTATACATAAGCGTTTTTCATTAATAATATCGTAATTGGTAGTAAGTATTTTTCTTGGTATCAAAATTGAGGGTTGGGGTTAGAATTTACCACGACAACAGAAATTTCCAAATGATCAGCTTTTAAATCATCAAGTACTACTGTACGGTAAATGAAAGTGAGTGCCGCTATCAAGGCCATGTCACACGTAAGTGGACACAGCTGCTGCTTATGACAATAACAACGCTATCTGGACAATGAGCTGGAACTGACAGTAGGCAGTTTGCAGCTTTATGTAAACCAAACAACGCCTAGGTTAAAAAAAAAACTGCTTCATCAGCAAAGCAACTAACCAAAACCTCCTCAATGCACTGAATACACAACTGACATTATTACTCCGCTTTTCTCTAGTAAGAAATTTCCTTTGTGGGATCTAAATTGAAAGCCAGATAATTGGGATACACCGATTCCCCACTGCCAAGTTGACCATTTTCCTTGGAACCACAAAGCTGCCAACAAGCAAACACTGTCCCTCAAACTAACAGAGCGACCACATATGAAAAGAGGCTGTAAACATGCAACAACAAACTGAGAAGTCTGTGAAAGCAGCAACACATCTGGGCTTAGAGGGTGCTGCCCAAAACCAGCCCTGAACTCCACTGAGGACATGCAAGTGCTGCTAAAAATAAGACGTGTTATCATGGCCACGGAGACAGACAAGCATTAAAAATTTGGTTTATGTTCCTAATAGTGAACATAGCACATTGGCCTTGTGACACCTCATAGTTGAGAGTCTTTCAGCATCACTCAAAAAAGACTGTGTACATATTTAGCAGAGCAACATGAGGCTGGGGCCAATGGCTGCTGCGCTGCCTCCAGCCTGCACAGGAATTCACTGTGCATTCTTCTGCATCAGCCCGACCACAGAGACACTGACTATTGTGTCCACACTGCTGAGTTATATTTACCTCTGTGCTATTGTGAGGGTGTGTCTGAGGCTGCCATCTCCAGTAATAGTGACATACACAGAAGAGAGGCCGAGGAGAGAACTAGAAAGAACACATTTAGAAGAAAAGGAAGGTGATATTAAACAGTATGTCTCTATAGCAGCCAGCACAAAAAATGTCCCAGTGGAAAACAGGAATGCTAAGAAGGAGCAAAGGACGATAAAATCTCATCTACAATCTGAGACAGGAACGCAGGGAATAATATCCAAAAGTCAGTTTGGGCCCATTTTCTGTGTTTAAGTGTTAAATAATCAATTTAAAACTATGTATCCAAATAATGCAACCTGTAACTGCCACAGCGCAAACGAAATCCAGTTAAACATCAGGGGGCTGCTGATTTTGCCCTCTACAAACAACCTTGGTCAGATTCACAACTTAATATGTATAAACAACATACTGCATATATAGACAACACTGACTGGGAAATAGTATAAAATACTTCAAAACAAATAATGATATTTTGAATCCTTCAGTTCAAAAATTATTCCAGATCCAGGTCTACATGTGAGCTTCTGTTAGTCATCGGGTTTCCCATTAAAAGTGGTTTAAGGTTGGCTATATATGGTCTAAAATTGTTGTTTTATTTGCTAAATAAAAAGGTAACATTTGTTACAATAAAGTGACAAAAGGATTTGATCAAAATGAAGCTCCAGTGTACTCTTCCAGAGACGACTTCTACACTTTTGTGGTTCACTTTACAGTTGGAGAATCCAGGACATGTTAGTAGTGTCGCTAAACCATATCCTCCACATTACAATTTGTGTCTTTGTGTTTTAGGGTTGCACTATTTCAGAGAAGGAAATATGAACAAATGATAAACAAAACATCACGTGAATTTCAGAACATGTTTGTAAAGGTCAACTTAAACTTGTGAATATATAATATTGTGCTGCCCTATTATGCGTCCCTTAAATATCATGATGTGTGTTCGTTGACATGTGAAACTGACTGTAAATGCAGGGCAGATCAGCACAGCCTCTATTACTACGGCATGTCATACACAACTGCCCACACAGGTCAGCTGAGTGCCCAAAGCTTACAACACATTCATTCACACGTGAGCAGCTGTTTCTGAACTCAAAGGAAAAATACATGGACTTGTCTCTTGAATGCAGTCTAGCTCTGATTTGAAAGCTCATGTAAAAATGCAGCGTGATTTAATTCTTAAAAGAAACCAAAGTCAGAGAGAAGGAGAAGTTAAACGGGCACTATGCCACATTTCTAATGGGCGTCTTGGCTTGTTTTCAGCGAAATGTTATTGCTTTGTCTGGAAAGGTCCACCATATTGCATTAAGCTTATATATCTTGAATTTATAAGTGGTACAAAGTTTTAAAGGTGCTTTTATTGCTAAAAAATATCTTGAAAAAATGTCTTACTGTGAGTGGTCTCGCCTCTCCACAAATCCCACCTGCCCTGTACATTGGCCTGGTGGTGTCACCTGCTTGTCTCCATGGAGTTTAATGCCATACGGTTGAACATTCCAGGCAAATAAATAACATATCCATGGAAATAAACAGGAAATGATCTACACATTATACCACTGCCCCACTGCTACAGTGTGAGAAAAGTAACAGACAAAAAATACATTTTTAAAAATCTAAATGGTTAAACAAGTCTGCAGTGGCTGTGGTTACAAGCTCACCAAAAGCTGATTAATATCTGATTTCTGTACCTTTAAAATTACTTGGACATGCAATCTGCACAATGTGATGTCAGTGATCAGTTGCCTGGGATCCATCCCTTCATTTCCTTGTATATTATATTAGGATGGCAGTGTCGGGAAAAGTAATCAGAGGCACACAGATCAGACAGAAATCAGATGATTTGACTGTTTCATTTCATTTTAATAATCCTTTAACCCCAAAATTCTGATAATAATAATCAGATTTTGAGTGTGAAACCGCAGCCAGCCTTTGTACTGTCGAACTTATAGACTCAGAAATGCTTTCACCTGGGAACTAAGAGGCGATCAGTTTAGCAATCAAACAATATTACCAGTGGCTTTATTTCATACTATTTACACTATTTAACACACTTTTAGAAATTGTCTCCTTTAGAAGACAAATCATTTCTGGCGCTGGGGGAGTGGCAGCACATGTTGCCTTTACCAAATATGGCTGAGTGAAAACACTACAGGCCAATTTCCAGAAGCCTGGAATGAAAAGCAGGTCTCCTTAAGTGGAGAGCGTGTGGACCTGACATAAGCCACTGACACCTCCCAACAACACGAGACTGCTCTGTGAAGAACAGAGCAGGAGGCTGGTACCAAGAGTATTTAAGGCTGAGCTCACATCTTCTGTGAGTCCCGTTAGAGATGCACAGAACCAGATATTTCAGGTACGACACCATATTCATACTTTAGCCATTGCCCAATATTAACCAGTGCAAGTTAAAACACAGTCAACTATTACAAAATGGATCCAATGATGTTCTGTAGCAAGTAACTACTGAACAGATTTGCATGAATTAAGGTTCAAACAGTATGAAACATTCTAATATATGTACTTATTATTAAGACGTGACTGAACCTGCTGTTTCCTTAAGTTCACACTACACTGAGATAGGTTCAATCCACCAGTCACTCACTCAGAGCATTACCGAGGCTGATGAATAAGAGGAGTTAGTGGGGAAAAGTATCTGTGTTTGTGCACAGATCACAATATGACAATATCACAGGAATGAGATCATGATTTAAAAGACTTAAAGGAAATTTTAACAGTGTTGAAAACCCAAACTTATTTAGCATTGATACATTTCCTTTAAACATTTGAGAACTAATTTAAATCCCTTTTCTGGAAGATATTCCAAAGTTGCTAAAACGGTCCCATACTGTTGTATGTATGATGAATTCTCCCAAAAGAAGAAAAGGAAAACCATAACTCAGGCTGCATCCTGTGATATATGAACAAATGTCAAGAATACACTTGTGCCTTCTCAGCAGAGCAGTCTTTTTGAAACAGGAAGTGACCAGCACCTTCTGCACTGCCACTGCAATGTCACCATCTGGGTTTGGGGTAGGGCTCGTAAAACTAGAAGTCAGTCCAAGACTTAAACAGGAATTCTCTAGAGTTATCGAATAACAATAAAACCAAAAGAAAACATTAGGTCAGTACTAAGTGTAGAATTATGACATTACAGCATGGAAGTATAGATCCATGTATTGCAGCCTATAGAAAGTTGCAACTAAAATAGCATCCTTTTGCTTTGTTGTTACAATGTTACAAGTTTTGTTGATTTAAAATGATTAAAAAGGCAGCTTCATAGTCTACTGCTTCTGCCTGTTTTAGTCTTAGTTGATGATTGTCCAGTGCAGATAAACTGAAGAACAAACTGAATTGTGCCATTGAGTCGTTCACATTTGTTCTACAGTTTACATAACTCTAAACACAGGCCCCTGAGTGCATGAACACAATTGTGCGCATGCATATGGTAAACTGGCGGGCCAAAAGAATAGACTCCACAGACGCCTCTCATGTGGCAGCACGCAGGGCTAGGCCAGAGCAACAAGCCCTTCAGCGATGAGCGCAGGCTGCTATTAGGCAAGTTCCCTTTGTACGAAGCCGACGCGGACTTTAGCGTGCTTTAAATTACTAACCTGCATTTTTGGCATATTACTGACAACTTTATACCCTAAAGTAAATGTTGGTGCAAATTCTTGCGTCGTACAGCGCAGCGCCGCGGTGTGAAAACTTGCACCCGGAGGCGAGACTTTTTTCCTTGTTCGTGAAAGCTGCAGTACAACACACCCAGCATGCATACTTCTGCTTGTCACAAAAGACACAAAAGACTGGTGTGAGGTCAAATGTTGTCAACCTGATGGAGCTGTTGCTGGCCCATAGAAGCTGGCCGTGAACTACCCAAAAGTATAAACCTTAAAAAAGTATACTGCGCGTTCCCTAACCTTGTCAAAACAATCAAATCCCACCGTGTCCTCACATTATCATCTTATTGCAGCCTGGGCCATTCATTTTCTCGCCTTATTTTTGACGTTGCAGCCCCCCAGATACAGTACAGTCGTATATGCGTGTAGGTATGTGGGGCAAAGGCTTATAGCTGTCTGAGTGACGCCTGAGGTAGGACAAAACATCAGCCTAAAAGCGTGAGAATCATCAACACCGCCACACGATCGCACCATTAAATCACGTTTAAATCATTTTGTCATTTATCAGCGGCTCGGTGCGCGGACTTGACAGGGTTTTCTGTCCTCCACATAAGACTCTGGTGACGTCAAGGACTTCAAGAATGGTGGAAAGTTTTCAAAGTTCAAAATCTTAAGATGTTTCTGACCTGAACAAATACGGTCCTTCCCGCTGCCGTGCCCCGGTTTCTATGGTCCAAATGTGTTGGTGGTATTTGAATTTCCCCGAGATTATAGCGTTTATAGCGAGGGGAACAGCCAGATGGCGATTTTTTTTTTCCGAGTTCCCCTCCTTATCCGCTCTCAGCAGTGGCGGCGCTAACTCCACCCAGGCGGGCTGTGTCGCTGTACCGCTGTACTCCGGTGGGGCGGTGCTCTCTGTGCGCGGAGGCATAGGTCCACGGTGGAGACATAGGTCCACAGTGGAGACATAGGTCCACGGTGGGGGCATAGGTCCACGGTGGAGGCATAAG